>JAVKPL010005963.1:0-25204 GCA_032173675.1 Gastrolobium villosum | reverse complement strand
GGGTGCTGATATTGCACTTTTT
Organism: Gastrolobium villosum; assembly: GCA_032173675.1. Taxonomy (NCBI): domain Eukaryota; kingdom Viridiplantae; phylum Streptophyta; class Magnoliopsida; order Fabales; family Fabaceae; genus Gastrolobium; species Gastrolobium villosum. The sequence continues at coordinate 25,182 of JAVKPL010005963.1, read as the reverse complement.
GCTTCATGGGTTTTCAAAAAACTGGTTCTTTCAGCTCCTTCTCAGTCTCATGACTTCTCTGTGCCAGTTATCCAACCTCTTTCCAAAAATCATCACAAAAAGGATTCTGTTGTGTCTTCAAATTTGGATACTGGTGCACTTGGATCATCAAACACTGCTTTTGATGTGCATGATAAGAGTACAGGCAGTTTGGATGTGCATAGAGATGGCAGAGGGTTTAATAGTAATTCTGACACCACAGAATCAGGTTCAAGTTCTAGTTATCTTTCTTGTTTTTCAGAGATTTGTTCTATCACGGAAAATGAACATAATAGTGAAACTCCAAGCCCAAAACATGTCAAGCATGTGACCTTTCTTGATCCTGAGTCAAGTTACATGGAAGATACAGATAATGAGGAGTTTGGTGATTCTCAAGTGGGAAGTTTCCCTGCGAAGCCACAAGCTGTGAGACCTGGGAAGAAAGGTTCTTGTTATCTGTGCCTTAAAGGGAATCGTCTCACTGAGAAGGAGGTTTGCATTGTTTGCGGTGCAAAGTATTGCCGCAGTTGTGTCATAAGGGCAATGGGGTCAATGCCACAAGGAAGAAAATGTGTTACTTGCATTGGATACAGAATTGATGAGAACAAGCGGTCAAAGCTTGGGAAATCTTCTCGGATGCTCAAGAAGGTACTGTTTGAGTTCTCGGTGGCTCAAATCATGCAAAATGAGAGGTCTTGTGAAGCAAATCAAATACCACCAGAGCTTGTTCATGTGAACTTAGAACCTCTTAATAGGAAACAGCACAAGCAAACATTTTTCCCATTATTTTGTTGGAAGGTTTAAATATCATTATTACCAAATAATATTATTATTAATGTTATTATCATAACTTAACAATTGATTTTCATCAATTAACGGTTATTATTTATTGTGATTTAATAATTAATTAATGAATTTGATTTGTGGAAATTATAATCATTGATATGCGAAAATTAACGGTTAATATATGATAATAATATTGATAGTAACATTATTTGGTAATAATAATATCTAATCCCTTAATTCTAATATGTTCCGTTCTCTGAATTAGTTCTAAAGTCAGATTAAAGAGTCAAAACTTGTGTGAAAATACCGAGAAAACCAATTTGCCATAATTAGAGCTCACGCTAACTTCAAAAAAAAAAACTATTCAGCTCCTTGTGAAAATACGCGAGAAAATCATTGTGTTTTTAAAATTTTAATTTATTTCAGAGTTATAGTAGTCTTTATATTTATAATTTTTTAAGATTTCAATACCAAAATGACGTCATTTTGCTAATAAATGCAAATAACTTATCTGCAATAACTGTAGAAACATTTTTCCCATTATTTTTTTGGAAGGGTTTAAATATCATTATTACCAAATAATATTATTGTTAATGTTATTATCATATCTTAATAGTTGATTTTCATCAATTAACGGTTATTATTTACTATGAATTAATAATTAATTAATGAATTTGATTTGTGGAAATAATAAACATTGATATGCGAAATTTAACGGTTAAGATATGATAATAATATTAATAGTAACATTATTTGGTAATAATAATAATATCTTATCCCTTATTTCTAATACACCTCGTACTCTGAGTTAGTTCTATATTATGATTAAAGAGTCAAAACTTGTGTGAAAATATCCGAGAAAACCAATTTGCCATAATTAGAGCTCACGCTAACTTAAAAAAAAAACTATTCAGCTGCTTGTGAAAATATCCGAGAAAATCATGGAGTTTTTATAATTTTGATTTATTTCAGAGTTATAGTAGTATTTATATTTTTAAATTTTTAAGATTTCAATACCAAAACGACATCATTTTTTTGAATAAATGCAAATAACTTATCTACAATAACTGCAGAAACATTTTTTCCAATATTTTTTTTTGGAAGGGTTTTAATATCATTATTACCAAATAATATTCTTATTAATGTTATTATCATATCTTAACAGTTGATTTTCATCAATTAACGGTTATTATTTATTGTGAATTAATAATTAATTAATGAATTTGATTTCTGGAAATAATAATCTTTGATATGCGAAAATTAACGGTTAAGATATGATAATAATATTGATAGTAACATTCTTTGGTAATAATAATATCTTATCCCTTATTTCTAATATGCCCCGTACTCTGAGTTAGTTCTATAGTCAGATTAAAGAGACAAAACTTGAGTGAAAGTACCCGGGAAAACCAATTTTTCATAATTAGAGCTCACGCTAACTTAAAAAAAAAACTATTCAGCTCCTTGTGAAAATACCCGAGAAAATCATGGTGTTTTTGTAATTTTAATTTATTTTAGAGTTATAATAATCTTTATATTTATAATTTTTCAATATTTCAATGACAAAATATATTTATATTTCTGTTACTCAACCTCATAGAATTGTAATAAAAATTTTCAATTTATCAAGGAATATGTACTTGTTTATTTATTTTCACATAACTCTATCAAATTAAGTTTGAGCTGCGAAAAAAAGAAAAAAAAAAACTCTATTGTAATGAGGGAACTAGTAACGGAATTAGTAACCTCCAAAGCACGGACACGCAGGTTTTTATAAAATTTGCGTGCCGGACACGTGTTCGACATGGACACGCGTCCGACACGCGGTCAACATTTGGGGACACGAGGTCAACTCTCCGACACGTTTCGACACGTTTTTCCAACGCGCAGTCAACTTTTTCGGACACGCGGTCAACCCTTGGACACGTTTTTTTTAATCTTAATTTTTTTGTTAACTAAGTTTAAAAGAAATAATTTACAGATTAGTTTTTCTCTGTTATGAAATTTGACATGAAAAATTAACTAAGTACGAAAAATTATTTATATTTATATATATCTTATGAAATTGTAATATTTGATTGGTTATATGACTTATTATGGACTCTTATATGTATTAAATTTAAATTAAATTATATATATTAAAAAATTTATTTAATATCAAAACGTGTCCAACGTGTCAAAATATGACATTTTTTAGAATTAACGCGTCGGCGTGTCGTGTCGTGTCCCTGTCCCGTGTCCGTGTCCGTGCATCATAGGTGACCATCCTCTCCAGGACTGCATGCCTTTAGTTATGAATGATTTTTAAGGGTTTGTTCTGTAACAGCCCGTTGTACACCGGTATTGTTAACATTGATTATGATATTAAGCGCAGTTACAATCACAGTGATTAGATTAATTAAATTACGGGAAAATTTTTCTTTTAACATATTCCTTTTCTTTTGCATCAATGCATTCTCCGTAATCAATTAAAACCACACTATAATTGTAAATGCCATTTGCGGAATCATACACTTTCTAACATAATAAAACTTGCCTTTTATGCAATTCATTTAAACTCACCATCTTACTCTCTCATCTTACCAAGTTATAGTCCTTTACGTTATCTACGCGTGGTTTCAAACCACGTATCATTTGGAGTTCTACCCATCAAGTTAAGCCCCTTTCTTTTAGTCTAGAAAAACTGAATTTTCAAAAATTACACTGTGGTAATCGATTACCAGTGGGTGGTAATCGATTACCACCTGTCAAAAATGAGGCAGTAGCCAATTTTTCAATTCCTCTGTTCTGGTAATCGATTACCAACTTTGGGTAATCGATGACCTCACATGGTAATCGATTACCAAAGGCCAGTAATCGATTACCAGTGCAGACAGTAGCTAATTTTCGTCCCCTGTTGCATGGTAATCGATTACCATGCTTGGGTAATCGATTACTATGCAGCAAAATGACAGATTACAGCAGTTTTGAGCCCCAAAAAGGGTGTGTAATCCATCCCTAACCCCTTGGTACTCCACATAACACATAATCATGTCCTAATGTAGGCTCTAGGCCCTTCCATCATTCAATTTCCTTAAGTTAAACATCATTTACAACATTCTCAAAATAATGGCCATTTACATGCAATTATGGACCATTTTACAACATTACACATCAAGACTTCAAGGCTATGAATGTGGCAATGGACAAGTCCCATGCTCACTCAAAATATACAGTTATCCAAGCCATGAATAATAAAACATATCAAGACTTAGCATATGACCATGAACACTAACAAAAGCATGGAAAATGACATCATGCATAATGTTCATGACCTAAGTCTCAAAATACTAATGGTATGCTATGTGCACTCCATAAACTCCTCCAAAAAGCCACGCAATCCTAATGCACCGCATGCCAATCCAACGTCCACTATACGGGCTTCTTGCCCGAAGCTCCTCCCGGCTCATAGTGACCTGAAATGTGGTCCCCCAAACACGGGGTGAGATATACGGATATATCTCAGTAAACCAATGGAGCTAGAGGCTCTCTCCACTCCATGGCTCACTAAAATGTATCAAAATGACATAATATGGCATGCAAGTAAAACAATATCACCATCCTCCTGGAGACACCCAAGAACATCCACTCATGGATTCATGTTCAAGGACTCCATCATATAACTCCCGAGACAGTCCTGGCGCCTCTCCCATGGTTGAGAAGACTCCATGGCAATACCCAACCGGAACTCCTCATGAGCCCTATCCGGCGGACGTCCCACGTTTGGATCATCCTGGCGCCGCTCCCAGAGTCGACTCCACGGCAATACCCGACTGGCATTCTCACAAGGATGAATCCAGCGGATGACCAAACTCCACTCGTCAACTGGCCAGTGACCACACAATTTTCACACAATACAAGCAATATGCATACAAGCACACAAACACATCATGTCATAACCACATATTCCAACCACAACCTTCCTCTAGGTGTGGTGGAGCTCACTAGGGATTAAACCCAAGTTCCAAGAGTTTACCTTAACACGAGCAACACCGTTCCAAACGTATGCTCCAAATCAACTTTTCACAAATCCAACCGTGTGAGGCACCCTACAACAATCATTAAATCCAAATTACACCAAAACTCATTTTTCATCAAAATTCCTCAAATTCCTCTAAGTTAAAAACCTATATTTTTCACCAAAATTTAACATAGCATTTCTAGCTTACAAACATGATTCTAAGGCCTTTTCATCTAATAGCATTTTTGCATTTGGGCTCTCTATCATCACACATCTAAAATCAAAGGTTTGAACACATATTCATAGATCTAAGAAATCAACTATCAAAAGACCACAAATATACTTACAATGGGTAGTATGATCACCACCAAGGCTTCACTAAACCATTTGAAGCTCAAAACTCCAAGAAATCTCCAAAAACTCCAATGGGTCGGATCTGTTCTTGCTCAAAACGCGGCCAAAGAGATGGATTCAAGGCTTCTAGGTGCTACCAATGGCTTTGGAAGGTTGTTTACGATAGATTTCAACACCAAAATCAAGCGATTTGGTGGAGAAACGAAGAAATGGGAAGAAAATGGAGAAATGGCTCTTGGTTCCTTTCTTTTCTCACAGGGGGTGCGCACGGGAGTGGAGGGGAGAAAGAAGGAAAAGAAGAAGAAAAAGGGGTGGGGCCAAGTGACTTCGGTCACACGGGTCCCACACGCGATCTAACTTTTCCTCCGATAAAATTTCTGATCATAAATCCTTAATCTAAATATTTTTCCAGTCCATGACATATTTTTCTTTCTCCAAAATATTGATAAAATTTTCACACCTATTGGTACACTCACAACTCAGTATTTTAACACTTAAAATCACTATTCATCGATTTTTCTCAAATTTGGCTATTTACTCAATTTTTCGCCCTGATTCCATTTCCAACCTTACTTTTGTCCTTTGAAATCTCTAACTCAGTATTTAAGCCTCCTAACACACGGTTGGCAAATTACAATTTTGCCCTTTTTGGCCATAATACTTGGATTTTCACTAATCCATCAACTTTCATTTCACCATATAACATTAAAATAAACATTTAAATACTTGAGGTGTTATATTCACCCCACCTTTTTGAAATTTTGTCCGCAAAATTAAATCATACCTGCTCACTAACTCAGGATACAGCCGGAGAATCTCATCCTCCCGCTCCCAAGTAGCCTCCTCAGGTGTGCGGCCTTCCCACTGAATCTTCAGCATGGGAATCACTTTACTTCTCAATCGCTTTTCACTGCGATCCAAAACTGCAATAGGACCAATGGGAGTCTTCAAGTTCTCCCTGATTTCAATATTATCCGGCATCACCACATGTGATTCATCCGGAACATAACGTCGCAACTGCAACACATGAAAGACATCATGTAGATTAGATAACTGCGGGGGTAAGGCAAGCTGATAGGCCACCAATCCTACTCTTTTCATAATCTGATATGGCCCAATGAACCGTGGACTCAGCTTCCTCACACCCAACGCACGGCCAACACCTGTGAACGGCGACAAACGTATAAATACATGGTCACCTTCCTCAAATTCCAGCGGTCTATGCTTATTGTCATAGTAGCTTTTCTGCCGATTCTGTGCCTGTTTCAATTTCTCTCTGATCATTTCAATTTGCACTATCGTTTCCTGCACAAAATCCGGACCAAACCTTTCTTTATCGCCTACCTCAGTCCAACATGTGGGCGTACGACACCTCCTGCCATACAAAACCTCATATGGTGCCATACCCAGACTGGAATGAAAACTGTTATTATAAGAAAATTCCACCAATGGTAAGTACTTATCCCAAGCATTACCCTGTTCCAGTGTGCAAGCTCTCAGCATATCCTCAAGTGTCTGTATGGTCCTCTCAGTCTGACCATCAGTCTGCGGGTGATAAGCAGTGCTCAGTCGAAGCTGAGTGCCAAAAGCCTGCTGCAAAGCTCCCCAAAATCGTGAAGTAAACTTCGGGTCCCGATCACTCACAATGCTAATCGGTATCCCATGGAGTCTAACAATCTCCTTTACATACAATGTAGCCAACTTCTCTGTGGTGTAATCCACTCGCACTGGTAGAAAATGTGCAGACTTCGTAAGTCGGTCCACAATAACCCAAATCGAATCATAACCAGCTTGAGTTCGCGGCAATCCCACAACAAAATCCATTGTAATACTTTCCCATTTCCATTCAGGTATATCCAGCGGCTGAAGTAATCCAGCAGGTTTCTGATGCTCTATTTTCACTTTCTGACACACCAAGCACTTAGACACGTACTTGGCAACATCCCTTTTCATCCCAGGCCACCAGAACTTAACTTTCAAATCTTGGTACATCTTTGTGGCACCTGGGTGGATAGCATATTGACCCTTATGGGCCTCAGTCATAACTTCCTCTGCAAGTTCCTTGGGCACAACAATCCTGCCCTGATATAACAAAAGACCCTGTTCATTAACAGATATGCCACTCTGGCCTTTCAAATACTTTATACTCTCATTGCGAATCTGAGTCTCTTTAATCTTCTCGTGCAGCTCGTTCTCAATCCGCGTCAACTCCATATCACACATTCTTCCTGCAAAGAAATCCGTTATTTTCATATCACGGAATTGCTCAATCACTTCATTGTCCCACATCATCATATGAGATAGGTTAACAGACTTCCTACTCAATGCATCTGCCACAACATTAGCCTTTCCCGGGTGGTATTTCAGCTCAAAATCATAATCTTTCAAGAATTCAACCCATCTACGCTGCCTCATATTCAGCTCCTTCTGATCAAATAAATATTTCAAGCTTTTATGGTCGCTGAACACAGCAAACTTCATCCCATACAGAAAATGCCTCCAAATTTTCAAGGCAAAACAATAGCAGCCAATTCTAAGTCATGCGTCGGATAATTTTCTTCATGTGGCCTCAACTGCCTAGACGCATATGCAATCACTTTTCCTTCCTGCATCAGCACGCTCCCTAAACCTTTCTTAGAAGCATCACAATATAACACAAATTCACCCTCCGGATCAGGTAGAGTCAACACCGGAGCAGTAGTCAATTTCTCTTTCAGTAGCAGAAAACAGTCCTCACATTCCTGGGTCCACACAAAAGGAGTATCCTTTCGTGTCAATCGGGTCAACGGTAGAACCATTGCAGAAAATCCCTGAATAAATCGGCGATAATAGCCAGCAAGCCCCAGCAAACTTCTAATTTCAGTCACAGTCTTAGGTCTTTCCCAGTCACTCACCGCTTCAATCTTGCTTGGATCCACTGCAACACCACTTGCAGAAATAACATGACCCAAAAATTGCACCTCAGATAACCAGAATTCACACTTAGACGGTTTAGCATATAGTTTCTTGTCTTTCAACACCTGCAACACAGTCCTCAGATGGTCGACGTGCTCCTCTTTACTCTTAGAATAGATCAAAATGTCATCAATGAACACAATTACAAACTGGTCCAAATACGGTTTAAAAATGCGGTTCATATAGTTCATGAACACCGCCGGGGCATTAGTAAGCCCAAAAGGAATCACTTGATACTCAAAATGTCCATATCTGGATCGGAAAGCTGTTTTAGGTACATCCTCCGGTTTAATCCGAATCTGGTGATATCCGGACCGGAGATCAATCTTTGAAAATACACAGGCACCCCTCAACTGATCTAATAAGTCATCAATACGCGGTAATGGGTACCGGTTCTTAATAGTCACTTTATTCAGCTGTCGGTAGTCAGTGCACAATCTCATGCTACCATCCTTTTTCTTTACAAATATCACCGGTGCTCCCCACGGGGACACACTCGGCCTAATAAAATTTTTCGCAGATAGTTCTTCAATATGTTTCTTCAATTCAGCCAACTCCAGTGGCGACATCCGATATGGAGCCAAGGAGATCGGCCCCACACCAGGCAATAAATCAATCGAGAATTCAATCTCTCTCTCAGGTGGGAATTCCGGTATCTCCTCCGGAAATACATCTTCAAACTCATTAACAACTGGTATAGCAGAAATCTCCTCCTTTTTATCACCCACCAGTCCGCCCAACAAAACATAACCCAGATCTCCAGCCTTCAAGGCTTTCACAGTATGACTGACAGACAAATACAAAGACGGACAAACAGACGGCCTCTCGTGAGATAACAACAACCTCTTCCCGCAGCAATCAATCATTGCGCAGTTCCGAGACAACCAATCCATCCCCAAAACTAAATTGACAGAGGCCAGGGGTAAGATAATTAAATCAATGGTGTAACCCCTGCCTAAATAAGTGAACTTCACATCTTCACAAATCCAAGACGACTCACTAACCTCGTCTGTAGCAGTAGTAATACGCATCGGAGGAACCATCCGTGTTACCTTTAAGTCCAACGCCTTAGCCACATAGTCCGCCACAAATGAATGTGTTGCTCCCGAATCAAACAATACAGATAAATCAACATTAGATAGAAAAATTATACCTTTAACCAAATTCAGAGCCTTTTCAGTACGCTGCGCATTAGTAGTATAAACTCATCCCACAGTAGGAACAACAGCAATAAGAGCAGCAGTAGTAGTAGTAGCTGGCGGCAAGGCCTGCAGATTCGCAGCCTGCCCCGAAGAAGATGGACAATTCCTAGCAAAGTGGCCACTCTGACCACATCTGAAACAATTCGACGTACCAGCACCACAAACACCTCTGTGGTATTTCCCACACTTCCCACATTGTGGGGTAAAATATCTGTTCGAAGCACCACCACCACCGGTATTTCCACCCCTCTTGAACTGACCAGGAGGCTGCCTCACATGCAACCCCCTACCCCTGTTATTATTGTTAAAACCTCCCCTATTTGTATTACCAGAAGGACCAGGTGTCCTCTTAACATCTTGCTCTTTTGTCGAATCAGATTTCGGATACCTTCCATACACAGTCTCGACCCTCTTACATTGGGTCACCAAATCAGCAAAGTTCCTCACCGAAGTATTAGACATCCTCTTAGCAATCTTCTCACTCAGCCCTCTTTGAAATTTAGCTGACAAGAATTCCGGAGTAGGTAGAGTACCTCCATAATTAGCAAACTTCACAAGCTCATTAAATTTTGCCACATAGGCATCCACAGTCATAACTCCCTGTACCAAATTATCGAATTCACCTTGCTTTGCCTCCCGAACATCGCGGGGAAAATATTCTTCGTGAAATAAACCTTCGAATAGAGTCCAAGTAAGAACCTCACCCTGAATAACAAATGGGCGAGACACATTGTCCCACCACTCTTGGGCATCACCCTCCAGCATATAAACAGAATACAATAACTTCTGCGGATCTTGGCATCTCATAACTTGAAAAATCTTATCCATACCCCTCAACCAAGCAGTGACCTCCTTTGGGTCCCTTGACCCCAGAAATGCGGGTGGCTTATGTTTCCTAAAAGATATGAGCCTACGCTCATCGTCAGCATTATCAAGCACCTGCCCAGCAGCCCCAGTAGATTGGGCAACAGATGATGGATCAGGAACATAACTCGGGTCAGTAGTAGTATGATGACTAGCCTCACCAGTGTGGTGACTAGCCCCACTCTCCCCCTGTTGAGGAGTAACAGATGGCGTCGGTGTAGGAGTCACCGTAGCCGTATGCGGAGGTGTATCTTCCCTCCTAGGACGACCTCTATCCGCCCTCAACTCAGCCATAAAGGCCTGCATCATATCCTGATTTGCTTTCATCAGGTTCTCAGTCATATTTCTGTTTGCAGCCGTTTCCGCCTGCAGAGCATTCAGTGCTGCAGTGACCGGATCCGGTGGCAAAGGACCTGCACCACGTGCCCCACGGCGACCTCGTGCCCTACTCATGATATCTGTACATGTAACACAAAGGAATGAGTTGATCAGACCCACACTGAGGAATCACATATACATTAATCATAAATAGTTCACAGATAGCCATGACACACAAGATACAACATACACAAACAATCAGAGTTCCCTAAACAAACCTGGCTCTGATACCATAAAATGTAACAGCCCGTTGTACACCGGTATTGTTAACATTGATTATGATATTAAGCGCAGTTACAATCACAGTGATTAGATTAATTAAATTACGGGCAAATTTTTCTTTTAACATATTCCTTTTCTTTTGCATCAATGCATTCTCCGTAATCAATTAAAACCACACTATAATTGTAAATGCCATTTGCGGAATCATACACTTTCTAACATAATAAAACTTGCCTTTTATGCAATTCATTTAAACTCACCATCTTACTCTCTCATCTTACCAAGTTATAGTCCTTTACGTTATCTACGCGTGGTTTCAAACCACGTATCATTTGGAGTTCTACCCATCAAGTTAAGCCCCTTTCTTTTAGTCTAGAAAAACTGAATTTTCAAAAATTACACTGTGGTAATCGATTACCAGTGGGTGGTAATCGATTACCACCTGTCAAAAATGAGGCAGTAGCCAATTTTTCAATTCCTCTGTTCTGGTAATCGATTACCAACTTTGGGTAATCGATTACCTCACATGGTAATCGATTACCAAAGGCCAGTAATCGATTACCAGTGCAGACAGTAGCTAATTTTCGTCCCCTGTTGCATGGTAATCGATTACCATGCTTGGGTAATCGATTACTATGCAGCAAAATGACAGATTACAGCAGTTTTGAGCCCCAAAAAGGGTGTGTAATCCATCCCTAACCCCTTGGTACTCCACATAACACATAATCATGTCCTAATGTAGGCTCTAGGCCCTTCCATCATTCAATTTCCTTAAGTTAAACATCATTTACAACATTCTCAAAATAATGGCCATTTACATGCAATTATGGACCATTTTACAACATTACACATCAAGACTTCAAGGCTATGAATGTGGCAATGGACAAGTCCCATGCTCACTCAAAATATACAGTTATCCAAGCCATGAATAATAAAACATATCAAGACTTAGCATATGACCATGAACACTAACAAAAGCATGGAAAATGACATCATGCAATATGTTCATGACCTAAGTCTCAAAATACTAATGGTATGCTATGTGCACTCCATAAACTCCTCCAAAAAGCCACGCAATCCTAATGCACCGCATGCCAATCCAACGTCCACTATACGGGCTTCTTGCCCGAAGCTCCTCCCGGCTCATAGTGACCTGAAATGTGGTCCCCCAAACACGGGGTGAGATATACGGATATATCTCAGTAAACCAATGGAGCTAGAGGCTCTCTCCACTCCATGGCTCACTAAAATGTATCAAAATGACATAATATGGCATGCAAGTAAAACAATATCACCATCCTCCTGGAGACACCCAAGAACATCCACTCATGGATTCATGTTCAAGGACTCCATCATATAACTCCCGAGACAGTCCTGGCGCCTCTCCCATGGTTGAGAAGACTCCATGGCAATACCCAACCGGAACTCCTCATGAGCCCTATCCGGCGGACGTCCCACGTTTGGATCATCCTGGCGCCGCTCCCAGAGTCGACTCCACGGCAATACCCGACTGGCATTCTCACAAGGATGAATCCAGCGGATGACCAAACTCCACTCGTCAACTGGCCAGTGACCACACAATTTTCACACAATACAAGCAATATGCATACAAGCACACAAACACATCATGTCATAACCACATATTCCAACCACAACCTTCCTCTAGGTGTGGTGGAGCTCACTAGGGATTAAACCCAAGTTCCAAGAGTTTACCTTAACACGAGCAACACCGTTCCAAACGTATGCTCCAAATCAACTTTTCACAAATCCAACCGTGTGAGGCACCCTACAACAATCATTAAATCCAAATTACACCAAAACTCATTTTTCATCAAAATTCCTCAAATTCCTCTAAGTTAAAAACCTATATTTTTCACCAAAATTTAACATAGCATTTCTAGCTTACAAACATGATTCTAAGGCCTTTTCATCTAATAGCATTTTTGCATTTGGGCTCTCTATCATCACACATCTAAAATCAAAGGTTTGAACACATATTCATAGATCTAAGAAATCAACTATCAAAAGACCACAAATATACTTACAATGGGTAGTATGATCACCACCAAGGCTTCACTAAACCATTTGAAGCTCAAAACTCCAAGAAATCTCCAAAAACTCCAATGGGTCGGATCTGTTCTTGCTCAAAACGCGGCCAAAGAGATGGATTCAAGGCTTCTAGGTGCTACCAATGGCTTTGGAAGGTTGCTTACGATAGATTTCAACACCAAAATCAAGCGATTTGGTGGAGAAACGAAGAAATGGGAAGAAAATGGAGAAATGGCTCTTGGTTCCTTTCTTTTCTCACAGGGGGTGCGCACGGGAGTGGAGGGGAGAAAGAAGGAAAAGAAGAAGAAAAAGGGGTGGGGCCAAGTGACTTCGGTCACACGGGTCCCACACGCGATCTAACTTTTCCTCCGATAAAATTTCTGATCATAAATCCTTAATCTAAATATTTTTCCAGTCCATGACATATTTTTCTTTCTCCAAAATATTGATAAAATTTTCACACCTATTGGTACACTCACAACTCAGTATTTTAACACTTAAAATCACTATTCATCGATTTTTCTCAAATTTGGCTATTTACTCAATTTTTCGCCCTGATTCCATTTCCAACCTTACTTTTGTCCTTTGAAATCTCTAACTCAGTATTTAAGCCTCCTAACACACGGTTGGCAAATTACAATTTTGCCCTTTTTGGCCATAATACTTGGATTTTCACTAATCCATCAACTTTCATTTCACCATATAACATTAAAATAAACATTTAAATACTTGAGGTGTTATATGTTCCCCCCTCCCCCGTATGACACGTGGCTAGGTTTTTCTTTGTTGTTAAGTTCCCTCATTATATATATATATATATATATATATATATATATATATAGCTTTAACGTTTCTACAGTGAATGTTGATAAGTTATTTACATTAGTTTCCAAAATGACATCGTTTTGGGTTAAAAAATTATAATGAAAAAAGACTATTATAATCCTTAAATTAATTTTAATTACTAAAATATCTTGACTTCCTCATAAAACGACGTGGTTTTGGGCTCAATGTAATAAGTTATCTACATTGGCTATAGAAAAAGCGAACCTATAACACCTCATAAAGTTAAATGTGTATTTTACATTATGATGTGAAATTAAAATTGATGGATTAGTGAAAATCCGAGAATTATGGCCAAAATGGGCAAAAAGGGCAAAATGGTAATTGACCAGCCATGTATTCTGAGGCATAAAAATTGAGTTAGAGATTTCATATGACAAAAATAATGCTGGAAATGGACTCAGGGCGGAAAATTGAGTGAGTAGGCAAATTTGTGAAAAATTGATGAATAGTGACTGTTTAAGTGTAAAATACTGCAATATGAGTGTACCGATAAGTGTGAGATTTTTATCAATATTTTTAGGAAATAAAAATATGCCAGGGACCAGAAAAATATGTAGATTGAGAATTTATGATCAGAAATAGTGTCGGGATTAAAGTTAAATCGCGTGTGGGACCCGCGGGACCAAAACCCACTTGGCCCCAACACTTTCCCCCACGCCTTTCTCTTACCTTTTCCTTCTTCTTCCCGTGAACCTCCTTCTCCATTTCACAAGAACACACCCATTTCCACTCTTCTCCATTTTGAAGCTTTTCTCCACCAAATCACTTGGTTTTGGTGTTGAAATTTATTGTAAACCACCTTCTAAAGCCATTGGTGATACTCCCAAGCCTTGAAATCATCTCCTTGGTGCGATTAGGAGCAAACTCAGATTTGAATTTTTGGGTTTCTTGGGGTTTTTGAAGCTTTTTGGATCTTCCTTGCTTGGTAGAACCTTGGTGGAGTGTCTACCATAGATTGTGAGTATATTTGTAGTGTTTTTACGGTTGATTTTGTAGATCTAGAAATTTATGCACTAAGTCTTTAATCTTAGATGTGTGATGATAGAGAGCCCAAATGGAAAAATGCTATTAGATGAAAATGCCTTAGAATGATGCTTGTAAGCTAGAAATGCTATGATAAATTTTGGTGAAAAAGTGAGATTTTAACTTAGGAAAAGTTTGGGAAATTTCATGAAATTTGAGGTTTTGTGTAATTTGGAAAATTGTTGATCATTGTAGGGTGCCTCACACGGACGTGATTCTGGAAGATTGATTTGGAGCGTACGTGTGGAACGGAATTGTTAGTGTTGAGGTAAACCCTTGGAACTGGGGTTTAATCCCTTGTGTGCTCCACCACACCTAGTGGAAGGTTGTGGTTGGATTTTGTGTTTATGCAATTGTGTGATTATGTGCTTGCATGCCATATTGCTTGATATGTGTGAAAATTGTTTGGTCACTGGCCAATTGGCGTGTGTTGGTTTGGACATCCGCTGCATAATTCCGCTGGGAATTCCAGTTGGGTTTTGCCGTGGGGTCGACTCTAGGAGCGACACCAGATGATCCAAACGTGGGACTTCCGCTGGATAGGGCTCATGAGGAGTTCCAGATGGGTTTTGCCAAGGAGTCTTCTCAACCATGGGAGATGCGCCAGGAATGTCTCGGGAGTTATATGATGGAGTCCTTGAACGTAAATCCAATTGTGGATGTTCTCGATTTTGTTAGCATATGGGTGTCCTAGAGACAATCTTTTGATTAAATAAAGGATACTAGATGTAGAACTTTGTTTGTCGCAAATAAAAGAAAGCACTATTTATTCAGTTTCATATTGTGTCTCGATATTATTGTTAATATTATATGAACGAACTGGATAAACCCCTTGGAATAGAACAGGTATCTCTTGAGTATCTGTGATGAGATCACGATCATGAGGATTCAAGGATATTGCATGTCTATTCCTAATTATATGTTCCTAGTCTAGAGACACTGAGTTTGGGGATCAGTGATCTCGAGTAAAGACTAGTACGACTTATCTATTTGTATATGGATACAAGGTAAATACCTCATGAGCTGCAGATATGGAGATATCTTAGCTAAAGTCGTGGGTGGACCTATAATGAGTATAGCTCGCACTGAACAGACCCAAAAAGAGACTCTATGAGGAAATCTCACAGATAGTGTCATTAGAGTAATCTCTTTATGTTTGGGTATGTTTTTCCTTAGACCAGAAGTTATTACCTAGACTGTGTTCTTGAAGGCATGTTTTGATTGTATGCCTCGTCTTCCTGAAACATGGAGACTCATAGGTATACTGTTGGGCGTGTCCTTAAAGGGCACAGGGCTAGGGTAATAAGCTGAAGGAATTCGTCAAATCTCTGTGAGAGATTAGGTTATCTGTAAACCGGAGAAATCGGGATGACATTTACAGGGACTCGGGAATCTATGCATAGTAAAAGAGATCATGAGATGATCTGCCTTTAGAGTCAGTAAATTGAAGATTCCCTATTCGAATAAAGCTTACCCTAAACCGCATGGGTTGATACTTTTCCTTACCCTAGGTTAATGGGAAGATAACCGAGACGAAGGGAAATACATACGGTAACCAAATATGTGCAATAGGATGATCAAGTCAT
Source organism: Gastrolobium villosum (assembly GCA_032173675.1). Taxonomy (NCBI): domain Eukaryota; kingdom Viridiplantae; phylum Streptophyta; class Magnoliopsida; order Fabales; family Fabaceae; genus Gastrolobium; species Gastrolobium villosum. The sequence goes on along the minus strand of JAVKPL010005963.1, from coordinate 8,899 downwards.
TAATCTGACTAGTTCTGGGGCAACAAAGCATTGCTAGTGCTCTGTGTTGTCATTAATTGGGTTGTGGGCTTGTTGGGCCCAAGCCCAGTTATGTCAGAAGCTAAGTTGGACCTAATGGGTCACACACTAACACCTTGTAGTCATGATGGACTAGCTTTAAAGGTATTGGGCCTAATAATGGTTGTTAGCCCAAGAAGCTGTTTGGAAGCCCACCTAAATGGGTGGGTGGTGCATGGAGTTTAGTAATGGGCTTGGATAGTCAAAGCCATTACTAATTAATTTAATTAGTTAAATTAATAATCAAATATTTGAATTTCGAATTTTGAATTTGAAATTCGAATTTTGAAATTTGAATTTAGAATTTGAATTTCGAAATTCGAATTTTGAATTTGAAATTTGAAATTTGAAATTTGAATTTTGAAATTTGAATTTAGATTTGAATTTTGAAATTCGAATTTTGAATTTGAAATTTGAAATTTTGAATTTTGAATTTTGAATTTGAATGTTTGAACGTTTGAATTCAAGTGTTTGAATTCGAATTTGAATTGGTTTTGAAAAGTTGTTTCATAACAAAAGGATAAGACAGGATCTTATTGGAGCATATTCCTTGGATCAAGAAGCATCTTTGGAAGCACTTCCTTGGCTGTTTGGTGCGCAAGTTTAAGTGATAAGAATGTCATCTTATCACTTAAAACAAAGCTCCATTCAGATTTGGTGGTTGAGGGAATCAGTGGGTGAGTTGATTCAAATTTTGAATGCAACTACTCAATATATTTGGACCCTTTCTAGGGCTGAATTATGCGCATGAAAAGTATATACTATATGATAGTTTATGAATTTAAGTTTAAATTATTTTGAACTTAATTTCATGTGGATAAGATTGGAGGTTGTTGGAAAAATTTGTTTTGCAACAGCTCCACCTTATCCTCCCTAATCCATGCGCAAATTTCAAATGGTTTTGAAATTTTGTTTTCATTTTGAATGATTTAAATCCCTCCTCCTCTCCAAGTGTGCGCATAACACTTGTTCCTCACCTTAGGGTTTTGAGAAAACCTAGCCAACTCTCCTCCATCTATGCACCATTCTGTAGGGTAGTTCACTACACCTTTCCAAACAGAATACCTAGCCTCCACCTTCACCACTTGTGCGCATAGCAAGCCTCACTGTGGTGTTCATCTGGTGGCTTTCAAGAAAGGGTTCTTGCATCATTGACGAACGGTGGTGTGGATCACCATTAGAGGGTTTGAACCCTTCAAGCCTGACATCTGATCTCCCTGACTGATCAGGCCAAAAACAAGGTAACATCATGCTGTCTTAAAGCATGAACCTATGTGTGCATGTATGTTCCGCAGTAAAATTTTTGTTTTACACCTTACATGCATCGGCCTTCAAAGGCCAATTTTACTTTCAAGTGGTATCAGAGCCCGGTTGCTTTACCATCGACGGGTGATGGTACCTTGTTTGTGAAAAGAGTTTTTCACGGTCAAAAATCTTTAAAGGGTTAAAGTTTAAATTCTGCATATGGATTTTGAATCACAAATCCTTTAAAGTGTTAAAGTTTTTGTTTTTATGAACATGTAAATTTGATTATGTGTTCATAAAACATTATGCATCATGGTTTAGTTTCTTTTTCTTTATGAAAGTTTTAAAAGGAACACCCTTTTTGAAAGGGTAGATTCGGCCATGGAGGGTACTAAGAGTACCTTGAATGATTTCTTATTTTTCTCCATGAATTGTGTCATGTTTATATGCATGAAATTTTGTGACAAAATTTATCATATAGTCACCTATATGATTCGGCCATGTAGGGGTTCATGGCTACATGCATGGTTTAATTTTGTTTTCTTTGAGAAAGAATTAACAAAATTTGAATTGAAATTGTTTTTTAAATTCGGCCAATGAGAAATTTAAGATTATGAATCTTGATGTTATTTTGATGTTTAAATGTTAAATGTCAAAATACATGTGAAAATGTTATGTGATAATGTAATGTTTGTGTTTGCAAGTTTTGAACTTTTCAGGTACAAACAGGAAGGGGATGGTCATGGTGCCCGGATTTGAATTTTTTTGAATTTTAAATTAATGTGTAATCGCGCATTTTAATTTACAAGTGTATTTGTAATTTAAATTTTGTAATTTTGTCCCTCCAAAATGTTATGGAGTTTCTTTAGTTATTTGTAATTAGAGAAATAGGCTAGTGGCGTATAGACGACAAGCGGCCGTTGCTTAAAGAAGCAAAAGGACAAAAGTGCGAGCACCATGGCTATCTCAATATAAACTGTTTATATGCATGTATGATTAGAACGTCTAGTATGCATAAATTGGGCAAACCGCGTTTTGTATGGTTATTATGTTTGTCCAATAGCGACTAGTGTATACCGATAGATGTTTGACATAGGTAACGACTAGCATGATAACTTACAATATGCGTTTGATGGGACCTAATTAACCCCAAGATAAAAGGAACCCTTAAAAGGAATAAATAATTAAGCATATGATTACCTCCCACCACCAATGCTACTCAAAACTCTTCTACATAGTGGTGCTCCACAACTCAGTTGGGACCCACTATTTCGTTGGGCTAGAGTAGTGTTTGAAGTGTAAGACACTTAGGGTGCTGGTTTAATGCTTAACTAAGACATAAGTTGCAGGCACAGCCGGGCTTATGTGCTTAGGGTAATGGTGCTAGGTTGGTTGCATGAGATGCACCACTAAGTGACAAAGAGTTGTCAACCTAATGTTAAGAGAGGGTATGAGATACTGTTGATAAAGATCAGCCCTTTATTTAAATTAATCTTGCGGTCTCAGACGGAGGTTAAAATAAATAATCGCACTCTTAATCCCACTAAGGTAAAATCTAAAGTAGATTAACCCTAAGTTAAAAGGAAGGGTCATTGACTTAGATAAAATAGTGGGAGGGGCAAATTATTTCAAGTCTTTAATAATTTGCTTTTAACTACATAACCGTATATTAACTAAAACTATCTTTACATCCTTTTCAGCTTATAGTATGACTAATCCACTGTCACTGCGTTCAATACTCGATACGAATAAACTGACCGGTTCAAATTTTATGGACTGGTATCGGAACCTAAGAATAGTTATAAGGGCCGAAAAGATTGCCTACGTTTTAGATGCTGTAATACCCGTAGCTCCACGGGAAGGGGAAGAAGGGTTTGCGGAATTTGATTTCGTAACCCACCAACAGCACTTGGATGACAATGTGATGGCAGTATGCATCATGTTGGCATCCATGTCGCCTGAACTGCAAAAGCAGCAAGAGCATATGGATGCTCCCTCTATTATCGTACATCTCAAGGAGTTGTATGATATTAAAGGCAGGCATGAGAGGTATGAGGCCTCAAGAGAACTGTTCTCATGTAGGATGACTGAGAGCATGTCTGTTGCCAGCCATGTTCTCAAGATGATCGGGCTGATTGAGAAGCTAGGAAACCTAGGCTTCATCATGGATGCCGAGCTAAGTAATGACTTAGTCCTCACCTCACTTCCACCTTCCTTCAGTCAATTCATCATGAATTACAATATGCATGGGATGCAAGTGAGCTTGCCTGAGTTGTTAAGCATGTTAACAACAGCTGAAGTGTCTATCAAGAAGGATAGGACACAGGCTCTTTTGATTGGTGGGCCTAGCAAGGCCAAGGGAAAGGGTAAGGAGCCTGCAAAAGGTGACCCCCTTAAGCCCAAAGGAAAATCCAAGAAGAAGAAGGGTAAGAAGGCACCTAAGGACAAGGGTGATGCTGAGTGCTTCCATTGTGGCAAGAAAGGCCACTGGAAGAGGAATTGTCCAGACTACCTGAACAATGTGAAGGACAAGAAGCATGGTGATGCTTCTGCCTCAGGTATTTTCATGATTGAGATAAATTATTCTTATGCTAATCCATCCTCATGGGTATTGGATACCGGATGCGGTTCTCATATCTGCAATATGTTGCAGGTACTTAGGAGCCCAAGGAGATTGGATAAAAACGAGGTGGATCTCCGCGTTGGTAATGGAGCAAGAGTTGCTGCTCATTCAGTTGGAGATGCTGACCTTATTTTGCCTACGGGCCTTTTATTGCATTTGAATAATTGTCTTTATGTTCCGCATATTTCTAGAAACATTATTTCAATTTCTTGTTTAGAAAAAGATGGTTATACTTTCAGTATTAGGGATGGTACTTTTTCTATCATTTTGAATGATATGGTTTACGGTACTGCTTCTTTAATAAATGGATTGTATGTGTTGGAAATGGGAAATGAAGTGCTCAATATAGATGTGAAACGACCTAGGACGGATAATCAATCTTATCTTTGGCACTGTAGACTAGGGCACATAAATGAAACAAGATTGTCTAGGATGCATAGAGATGGATACCTGGACTCCATGGATTTGGAATCCTATGGACAGTGTGAATCTTGTCTAGCTGGGAAAATGATTCAACAAAAGCCCACAGGGCTTGAGAGTCATAGGGCTAGTGAGTTATTAGAACTCATTCATACTGATGTATGTGGCCCAATGTCTATTGAGGCTAGAGGTGGATATTCTTATTTCATTACCTTTACAGATGACAAATCAAGATTTGGGTATATATACCTAATGAGATATAAATCTGAAGCGTTTGAAAAGTTCAAAGAGTTTAGGAATGAAGTGGAGAAACAACGTGGCAAGATGATTAAGACATTACGATCAGATCGTGGTGGTGAATATTTGAGCCACGAGTTTCAGGGTTATCTGAGAGAAAATGGAATTCTCTCACAATTTACCGCTCCTTACACACCACACCAAAACGGTGTCTCCGAAAGGAGAAACAGGACCTTGTTAGACATGGTTAGGTCTATGATGAGTGAGACTCAACTTCCAAAATCATTTTGGGGATATGCCTTAGACACAGCGGCATACCTTCTAAATAGGGTACCATCTAAATCTGTTCAGACCACACTATATGAGATATGGAGTGGTAAGAGACCCAACCTGAGTTACCTCAGGGTATGGGGATCGCCAGCTTATGTCAAAGCGTTGACATCAGACAAGCTTAGTGCTAAGAGTACTAAATGTCTATTTGTGGAGTATCCTAAAGGTACTAAGGGATACTACTTCTACTCCATGGAAGAACACAAAGTGTTTGTGTCAAAGAATGCTGAGTTCCTTGAGAAGGATTTGATCGCTCAAGGAGGCAGTGGGAGTAAGATTGATCTTGAAGAAGTGCAAGATCCACAAGAACAGATTGAGGAACCCGAGTCTGCTCCGCAGGCGACGTTCTCCAATGGAGAAGTAAACACACAACTCCGTAGATCTACAAGGGTCATCCATCCACCTGAAAGGTACGGGTTTGTGATTGAGAATCAGCAAACTGTTGAGGATGATGAACCAAGTAACTACGAGGAGGCGGTCAAAGATGTTGACTCATCAAGATGGCTTGAAGCCATGGAATCTGAAATGGATTCGATGTATCAGAACAAGGTATGGACCTTGGTTCCTAAACCACAAGGAATAGTTCCTATCGGTAATAAATGGGTCTTTAAAAGAAAGACTGATGCAGATGGCAACGTTCAGACCTACAAAGCTAGATTGGTGGCGAAAGGGTATCGTCAAAGACAAGGAGTTGACTATGATGAAACTTTCTCACCAGTTGCCATGATCAAATCTATTAGGATCATGCTTGCAATAGCAGCATACCACGACTATGAAATTTGGCAAATGGATGTCAAGACCGCCTTCTTGAATGGGTTCTTGAAGGAGGAAGTGTACATGACACAACCTGAAGGCTTTGAAAACAAAGATCAGGAGCATATGGTATGCAAACTACAAAGGTCAATATATGGGCTAAAGCAAGCATCAAGGAGTTGGAATATACGTTTTGATGAAGTCGTTAAGAGTAACGGTTTTATCAAGAACGAGGATGAACCTTGTGTTTACAGAAAGGTTAGTGGGAGTAATGTCGTCTTCCTAGTGCTTTATGTTGATGACATATTGCTAATAGGAAATGACATCCCCACATTAAAAATAACGAAAGAGTGGCTTTCAGAAAACTTTACCATGAAGGATTTGGGAGAGGCAGCCTTTATACTCGGTATAAAGATCTATAGAGATAGATCCAAGAGGCTGCTGGGTTTATCTCAATCCACGTACGTTGACAAGATGCTAAAGAGGTTTAGCATGGAAGGGTCGAAAAGGGGTTTTCTTCCTGTCAGTCATGGGGTACACCTATCAAGGGCTATGTGTCCTAAGTCACAGCCTGAGAAGGATCGCATGAGTGGAATTCCATACGCTTCGGCTATTGGATCCATCATGTATGCCATGATATGTACGAGACCAGATGTCTCATATGCTTTATGCATTACGAGCAGATACCAGTCAGACCCTGGAGAGGGTCACTGGACGGCAGTCAAAACCATCCTTAAATACTTAAGAAGAACTAAGGATGCGTTTCTGGTCTATGGTGGGGTTAATGAGTTAACAGTGAAAGGGTTCACTGATGCCAGCTTTCAGAGTGACAAAGATGACTGCAAGTCACAGTCAGGATTCGTATTCACCTTAAATGGTGGGGCAGTGTCTTGGAAAAGTTCCAAGCAGGAGACAACAGCAGATTCAACGACAGAGGCTGAATACATAGCTGCTTCAGAAGCAGCTAAGGAGGCAGTGTGGATCAAGAAGTTCGTAAATGAACTAAGGGTGGTTCCAAGCGTGGATGAGCCCATACAGTTGCTTTGCGACAACACAGGAGGCATTGCGCAGTCAAAGGAACCTAGGTCTCATCAAAGATCTAAACACGTGCTCCGCAGATATCATTTGATTAGAGAAATCATTGATAGGAATGATGTAAAAATGGATTATGTTCCCACAGACGATAACCTGGCCGATTCTCTGGCAAAGGTTGTTTCTTAGAGAAAACATGAAAGTCATTATGAGGCTTTGGGCATACGACTTAGGTCTGATTGGCTCTAGGCCAAGTGGGAGCTTGTTAGCATATGGGTGTCCTAGAGACAATCTTTTGATTAAATAAAGGACACTAGATGTAGAACTTTGTTTGTCGCAAATAAATGAAAGCACTATTTATTCAGTTTCATATTGTGTCTCGATATTATTGTTAATATTATATGAACGAACTGGATAAACCCCTTGGAATAGAACAGGTATCTCTTGAGTATCTGTGATGAGATCACGATCATGAGGATTCAAGGATATTGCATGTCTATTCCTAATTATATGTTCCTAGTCTAGAGACACTGAGTTTGGGGATCAGTGATCTCGAGTAAAGACTAGTACGACTTATCTACTTGTATATGGATACAAGGTAAAGACCTCATGAGCTGCAGATATGGAGATATCTTAGCTAAAGTCGTGGGTGGACCTATAAGAGTATAGCTCGCACTGAACAGACCCAAAAAGAGACTCTATGAGGAAATCTCACAGATAGTGTCATTAGAGTAATCTCTTTATGTTTGGGTATGTCTTTCCTTAGACCACAAGTTATTACCTAGACTGTGTTCTTGAAGGCATGTTTTGATTGTATGCCTCGTCTGCCTGAAACATGGAGACTCATAGGTATACTGTTGGGCGTGTCCTTAAAGGGCACAGGGCTAGGGTAATAAGCTGAAGGAATTCGTCAAATCTCTGTGAGAGATTAGGTTATCTGTAAACCGGAGAAATCGGGATGACATTTACAGGGACTCGGGAATCTATGCATAGTAAAAGAGATCATGAGATGATCTGCCTTTAGAGTCAGTAAATTGAAGATTCCCTATTCGAATAAAGCTTACCCTAAACCGCATGGGTTGATACTTTTCCTTACCCTAGGTTAATGGGAAGATAACCGAGACGAAGGGAAATACATACGGTAACCAAATATGTGCAATAGGATGATCAAGTCATTAATCTGACTAGTTCTGGGGCAACAAAGCATTGCTAGTGCTCTGTGTTGTTATTAATTGGGTTGTGGGCTTGTTGGGCCCAAGCCCAGTTATGTCAGAAGCTAAGTTGGACCTAATGGGTCACACACTAACACCTTGTAGTCATGATGGACTAGCTTTAAAGGTATTGGGCCTAATAATGGTTGTTAGCCCAAGAAGCTGTTTGGAAGCCCACCTAAATGGGTGGGTGGTGCATGGAGCTTAGTAATGGGCTTGGATAGTCCAATCCATTACTAATTAATTTAATTAGTTAAATTAATAATCAAATATTTGAATTTCGAATTTTGAATTTGAATTTTGAAATTTGAATTTAGAATTTGAATTTCGAAATTCAAATTTGGAATTTGAAATTTGAAATTTGAATTTTGAATTTTGAAATTTGAATTTGGAATTTGAATTTTGAGATTTGAATTTTGAATTTGAAATTTGAAATTTTGAATTTTGAATTTTGAATTTGAATGTTTGAACATTTGAATTCAAGTGTTTGAATTTGAATTTGAATTGACTTTGAAAAGTTGTTTCATAACAAAAGGATAAGACAGGATCTTATTGGAGCATATTCCTTGGATCAAGAAGCATCTTTGGAGCACTTCCTTGGGCTGTTTGGTGCGCAAGTTTAAGTGATAAGGATGTCATCTTATCACTTAAAACAAAGCTCCAATTCAGATTTGGTGGTTGAGGGAATCAGTGGGTGAGTTGATTCAAATTTTGAATGCAACTACTCAATATATTTGGACCCTTTCTAGGGCTGAATTATGTGCATGAAAAGTATATACTATATGATAGTTTATGAATTTAAGTTTAAATTATTTTGAACTTAATTTCATGTGGATAAGATTGGAGGTTGTTGGCAAAATTTGTTTTGCAACAGCTCCACCTTATCCTCCCTAATCCATGCGCAAATTTCAAATGGTTTTGAAATTTTGTTTTCATTTTGAATGATTTAAATCCCTCCTCCTCTCCAAGTGTGCGCATAACACTTGTTCCT
>JAVKPL010005962.1:0-25360 GCA_032173675.1 Gastrolobium villosum | reverse complement strand
GAACCATAAACTTTTAGTCATAGAACTTCAACAAAATTCCTCAAGGTATTGTTAGAGAGGCCAACATTCTACCTTGGCAAGATCAGTGTGAAGTTGGAGTCAGATCAAACAATAATGCTTGGGCTAGTAGAGTTGCGCTCTCACTAACCCCTATAGTTTTTGTCCTAGTGGTAAGAGCTCGATTCAACACATGGTATCAAAGCCCAAGGTCATTGGTTCACTTTTATGGGATGACACTTTGCGAGAGGCAGGTGTTGGGGGAATCATTGGATAAATCAACATCCTACATTGGCAAGGTCGAGTGTAGGGTCATCGTTGGAATGAACCATGATGCTTGGGCAGATAAAGTTGCGCCCTAACTAACAGCTATAACTTTTGACTTAGTGGTAAGCACTCGATCGAGTCTATGGTATTAGAGTCAAGGTCATGTGTTTGATTCCCCGAGATGACTCCATGAATGGTAGACGGAGAGAAAGTCCTCACAAGAGAACAAATAAGGAAAGAGAGAGAGAGATAGAGAAAATCATCAGAACATAACACGTACATGGAAAAGAAGAAAGAAGGAAAAAATGGTATCTCATAAAACGTTCATAGCGAAAGCAGGTCTTAACGAGCACCTGCTTGTCATTACTTAAATTCATATGATATTTATATGCATATTACTGTACATTAATAAATTATGCGTAAAAAAAATTAAATGGATTATTATTTACTATTTTGCTTTTATATTGGTAAAAAGAGCTTTATTCAAAGTGTTGATCACAGTGCTTCAACTAGCATTGCGTGATCATAACCAGTTCTCCAATCAATTGAAATTTGCATGACAACCATTCTGTTTCTTGGCACTGTTTCTGAAAAGAAACAATTTTTTTCTATTTCTGTGCCTTGGAATAGTTTCTCAGAAAAAAATGTGTTTGATAACATATTCTATTTTTTTTCCAAGAATGAGAATTGCGTTTGATAACACAATAAATAATATAATAACAAATAATTCCTATTAAGCAAAAAATAATTTCGGATCATCACTTTCCTTTCCATATGGCGGCGACAGCGGTGGTGGCAGCATGGTGGTGGTAATGGTGGCGATGGTGGCAGCGACAGTGGTGGTACCGACAGCAATGGCTGCGGTGGTAGTGGTGGCATGGTGGTGTTGGTGATGACATGGTGGTGGTGGTGATGGCAGTGGCTGCGGAGATGGTGGTGGCGGTGGTGGTTGGTGACGGTGGCTGTGGCATGGTGGTAGTAACGATGACGTAGTGATGGCATGGTGGCGGCATTAGTGGTGGTAGTCACGGCAGCGGCTGCGAAAATAATGGTGGTAGTTGTGGTGGTGGTAGTGGTGGTGATGGTGATGGAAGTGGCTGCGACGATGGTGGTGATGGTTGGTGGCGTGGTAGTGATGACATGGTGGTGTTGATGATGACATGGTGGTGGTGGTGACGGAAGTGGCTGCAGCGATGGTGGTGGTGGTTGGTGACAGTGGTGATGATGTGGTGATGGGCATGGTGGTGGTGATGGCAGTGGTGGTTGGTGATGGTGGTGGAAGTGGTGGCGTTGTGATGGTGGCAACATGGTGGTGGTGGTAACAGCAGTGGTTATGAAGGCAGTGTGATAGGAGGTTACTCCTATGATGAGTTCTTCAATCAAGAAAGTGCAAGAATTGAGAAGAAGAACAAAGAGAAACTTTATTTACTGAACAATAATGAATCTACAATTTTCTGGATACTTCCTTTGTAAAATGAAGCGTCCTTATAACAGTATCAAATGACACCTGTATACAAATGGGCCTGACTATACAAATGGGCCAACTCATCACTAAACATGTTATACAAAAATACAATGTTTACAAATACAAACTACCTATCCATATTGTAATCTTTGGCCCACAATGGTTCTCCAACTATTCTTTTGGGCCTAACCGTAACATTCGCCCCTGCTGCAATAGGAACCTTGTCCTCAAGGTTCATAAGTGGAAACCTGAATTCTGGGTAGTGCACCTTCAAGTCTTCCTCATCTTCCCAAGTAGAATCTTCAGGAAGAGCATTAGTCCATTGAATTAGCCACTGACGTTGAACTCCCTTCTGCCCCTTGCTGATTCGACTAGAGACAGCTGCTAAAGGGGACTGTATTGGGCTATTTCCATTGCTGAATTCTAGTAAAGACAATGACATAGCTGTTACATCTCCTCGGTAAGGCTTAAGGACAGATATATGAAAGGATGGGTGAATTTTACAACCATCAGGCAATCCAATCTTGTATGCAACCGGACTTAGAACCCGAGTCACTGGAAAAGGGCCAAAAAATCTTTTGGCTAATTTCTGGTTTCTCCTTTTTGCCACAGAGATTTGCCTATAAGGCTTTAGTTTAACCAAAACTAAATCACCAACAGATAATTCCAATTTCTTTCTATGCTTATCAGCACACACCTTCATTCGGTTTTGAGCACCACTCAAATGATCCTTTAGCCTTTTTAACAGCCTATCTCGATGAACCAAGGTTGCATCCACTGCTTCAACTCGGACTAAACCCCTTGGATATGGTGGAATCATAGTAGGAACCTTACCATACAAAGCTTGGAAGGGACTCATACCAATAGACGAATGGGTGGCAGTATTATAATGCAATTCTGCCCACCCCAAGTACAAAGCCCAACGGTGGTTCTCATCACAACAAAAAGCTCGAATGTACTGCTCAAGATACCTGTTAGTCACTTCCGTTTGCCCATCGGATTGAGGATGATAGGCTGTGCTAGTACGTAGGATGGTGCCACTATTCTTGAATAGTTGAGTCCAGAATTGACTTAAAAAAACAGGATCACGATCATATATTATTGTCCTTGGAAACCCATGAAGCTTAACTTCCATCTCACAAAACAGAATAGCTACTTTGGTAGCAGTGTAAGGGTTGGACAACGCCCCAAAGAGAGCATACTTAGTTAGACGATCAACCACTACTAAAATGACATTAAATCCTTTTGACATGGGCAATCCGGTAATAAAATCCATACACAAATCTTCAAATACTCCCTCTGGTATGGGTAAAGGCTGCAGCAAGCCCAATGGAGGAGCAGTGGCTGTTTTAATTATTTGGCATGTATGACATTCTTTGACAAAATCAGTTACATCCTTTCTAATTCCGAACCAGTAAAAAGTGGTTGTTATTCTCAGCATTGTGCGTGTAATTCCAGCATGTCCCCCAATAGGAGTGGTGTGTGCTTCCTTCAAAACAAGCTGACGTAAAGGGGAGAAAGAACTTAACAGAAAACTATGCTTATGGTAAAGAATTCCATCTCTATCCACTATATTACTATCTACAAGCTCATTAGCAAGTAGTCTCTACCTAATTCCAGCCAGTTCAGAATCAGTTTGATTTTCAGCTTTGATTTGGTCCACAATATTATATGAGATTTCTGACAACAGGGACAAGGACATACCTGGTTCCTCCTCAAAACTTCTAGATAACGAATCAGCTACAATGTTAGTTGAACCAGCCTTATATTCAATTGTGAAATCATAACCCATGAGCTTGCAAGCATACTTTTGCTGCTCCACCGTTTGGACAGTTTGGGTGAGCAGCTCCTTCAAGCTCCTATGGTCTGTCCTTATAATAAATTCGGATCCCAAGAGATAATGGCGCCATTTCTTTACTGCTTCCGTCAGGGCATATAACTCCCTAACATATGTAGAGGCTGCCCTCATTCTAGGGCCAAGTTTCTTGCCAAAATAAATAATGGGACGGTTATTTTGCTGCAAGACAGCCCCTATGCCAATGGATGAAACATTTGTTTCAACAATGAAAGGCAAGGAAAAATCGGGCAATACCAACACTGGTGTTTTTGACATTGTATCCTTCAACCTTCCAAATGCCTCCTCTGCTGCCTCACTCCAATTAAAAGGTTCAGCTTTTAATATGTCCGTCAATGGACCAGCAATAGTAGCATAATGCTGAATAAATCTTCTATAGTAACCAGTAAGCCCAATAAAACCTCTCAATTGTTTCATATTCTTCGGTTGTGGCCAATCAATCATTGCAGAAATTTTTCTTGGATCAGCCTTCACACCTTCCTTTGATACTAGATGTCCCAAATAATCAATTTCAGGAAGAGCAAGCCCACATTTACTAAGCTTCACCATAAAATAATTCTGTTGTAAACACTGCATAGCCACATTAAGATGCTGCACATGCTCCTCTAATGACTCACTATATATGAGAATATCATCAAAAAAACTATAATGAACTTGCGCAAATATGGTTTAAACATACTGTTCATGGCTGCTTGGAAAGTTAAGGGAGCATTAGTTAGGCCAAAGGGCATCACCAAGAACTCGTAATGGCCCTCATGAGTCCTAAAAGCAGTCTTTGAAGTATCTTGAGGAACTAACCGAATTTGGTGGTACCCACTTCTCAAATCCAGCTTAGAAAATACACCAGCTCCCTTTAATTCATCCAAGAGCTCAGCAATTGTTGGATTAGGGAACCTGTCCCTAATGGTAATTCCATTCAAAGCCAGATAATCTATACACATCCTCCACGAATTATCATGCTTCTTCACCAACAATACAGGAGAAGAAAATGGACTTTTGCTTTCCTTAATAAAACCAGCAGCCAACAAGTCAGAAACTTGTTTCTCAATCTCTTCCTTTTGATGGTGAGCGTACCTATAAGGCTTCACATTGACAGGTTTGGCGCCTTCCACCAAATGAATAGCATGATCACACTTCCTAGATGGTGGTAAGGCTTTGGGAAGTTGGAACACCACTGAAAATTGAACCAAAATATCCCATATAACAGCAGGGACCTTCAATTTAATCTCAAATAATTCAGGCAGTAATAAAGACTCCCAGTTTTCCTCCACATCTCCCACCATATGAGCACAGTTAGCAATAACATTTTTCTGCAACACACCATTTGTGTCCCCTTGCAACTTCACCCTGCTATTCTTCCACACAAACTCCATTGACAATTCCTCATAATCATAAATAACTCTTCCCAAAGAACTTAACCAAGAAATGCCCAATACCACACCCAAACTGTTCAATTCTATCACCCACAAATCAGCAACAAAATTAAATCCTTGTATATTCAGAGGGACTGCCAAACATTTCCGTTCACACAGAAGGAACTCCCCATTCCCCAGAAATACACGCATTTTTGGGATTCTAACATATGACAACCCTATTTCATCAACTAACTTCTTTTGAATGAAGTTATGTGAGCTGCCTGAATCAACAAGAATAACAGTGGGTCTACCATGAAAGCTCACCTGAAACTGTTTGGCTCGAGGATTCTTCTCTCCCCCTAATGAATGCAAAGCAGCTTCCTGAGAATCTCCTTGCACTATGTCAGGTTGCCACACTATTTGCTCCTCCCCATCAGCTCCCGAATCTTCCCACTCACCAACCATCAACAACAGCTTAGCCTTGCATCTGTGTTTAGAATTCCATCTCTCTTCACAATAATAACAAATACCAAGTTCCCTTTTCTTCTGTAGGTCCTCATGAGACAACTTTTTAAATGAAGAAGGTGCTAGCAACGCAGGAAACACTGATTTCTGAACTGGTGGAGCAGTGTTTATAGGGGCTGGTTGATCAAAGGAAAAAGATCCCTTGGAAAAGGTTTTCTTAGTGCCTGAAGTGAAAGTGGACCGAAGCTCGGCATGATGGGCTTCATAAGTCATGGCCAATTGCATGGCTTGGTGGAGACTCGTAGGAACATGAAGTTGAATTGCTCTTCTCAACTCAGGTTGCAAACCCGAAACGAAAAAACTCATTAAGACTTCATCAGAAAATTCTGTCACCTGGTTGATTAAACTTTCGAAATTTTTGATGTAATCACTCAAGGATCCATCTTGAGACAATTTGGAAAGCACACCTCTCAAATCAGTGTAAGTTGTTCCTCCGAATTGTTGCCTCACCGCCACCTTAAGATCCTCCGATGAACGTATACTTCCTCCATTAAACAGCCATTGAAACCATGGCCCCGCCATACCCTCCATCTTCATCCCTGCAGGTCGAACTTTCAGGTTTTCTGGAATTTGCTGCAACCCAAAATACATCTCGCTCCTAAAAATCTAGCCATTAGGGTTGGTCCCATTAAAAATAGGAATCTCCATTCTAACATTTTTAAGCAAGAAACGTGGATCATTAGGGTCCAAACGAGGTTGCCCTAAAGGATCGGGAATTTGTTGAGAACCTCGCGATTGTGCATTCTCACCACCCCGATGATCTCCTCCTGTGACCGCTGCGTGAATTTGTTGTAACTGAACATTGATGTTGGAAAATTGCAATTGATGCTCGTTGAATCGAAGATCAACTCGCGATTGCAACTCTTCCAAGCTGTGATCAATGTGCAATTGAAAAGCCCCAAATTCCTCGGCTAATTCTTGAAGACGCATCTTGAATCGCTATTGCCAATCGAAGATGAACAATGAACTCGATGAAAGCACCAATGATAGGAGGTTACTCCTATGATGAGTTCTTCAATCAAGAAAGTGCAAGAATTGAGAAGAAGAACAAAAAGAAACTTTATTTACTGAACAAGAATGAATCTACAATTTTTTGGATACTTCCTCTGTAAAATGAAGCGTCCTTATAACAGTATCAAATGACGCCTGTATACAAATGGGCCTGACTATACAAATGGGCCAACTCATCACTTACTAACATCACTAAACATGCTATACAAAAATACAATGTTTACAAATACAAACTACCTATCCATATTGTAATCTTTGGCCCACAATGGTCTCCAACTATTCTTTTGGGCCTAACCGTAACACAGTGGCGGTGGTAATGGTCGTGATGACGGTGGCATGGTGGAGGTGGGGGCCATATAATTGTCGTGGTGGTGGTGATGGTGGCGGTGGCATCGTCGTGGTGGTGGTGGTGGTTGTGATGACGACATTGGTGGTACAACGGTGACGGCGATGATGATGGCGATGGTCGTGTCGGGATGATGGTGGTGGAGAATGAAAAATATAACGATTTAAATAACTCTCAAAATGTTTTTTTTTTTTGTATTTATAGAGGGCCTTGGCTCAAGTAACAAACTAACTAAGTAGTATAATGAAAGTTTGCATTCATATCCTCAGCAGCTAAACCTAAAAGATCAGATGGAGCATTATTAAACACATGAAAACCTAAAGTAGCGTAAAGACCATTCTTTGTGAGCCAATCTGCACACAGATTCCTTTCACGAGGGAGATACTTAGAGATAACTTCCCAGTCGCGTTGTAGTAGATCTCTAATTCGAAGTGAAACACTTGAGATTCTATTAGCAGAAGCTTCACCATTAATAACAAATAATGCAAGATTAGAATCACCTTCTATAATTAGTTTCCTAATACCTAAAGACCAAGCTAGATTCAGACCTCTGAAACTACCTGAGAGTTCTGCTTCAAGAGGATTACAGAATGTATGAGAACATCTATATCCTCCAATCCAAGCTCCATCTGCGTCCAGTAAAATTCCTCCACATGCTGCACTATTGAGACGTTTCTTTGAAGCGCCATTAAAGTTCAACTTTATCCAACCAATTTCAGGAGCAACCCATCAAATACCACTGCAGTATGAGAAATAGATGTTCCAGTATTCAAAGAGCGTTGTCTGGATTTTTGAATATCAGAAATACATGCAGCAATAATAACCTAACCATTATAAGGTCTTTGAAATTCATATTCATGAGTACATTTATTTCTCCAAAACCAGAGAAACCAACATGATGTAAAGAAGATGTCACGCCAATCCGAAATACCTTTGTAGAAACACAATCAATATTATGTTGCAGCCATTGAGTTGTGTCTAAATTAAAGAAAGATCTCATGGAGTTCGTGTTTATCCAAAAACTCCTAATCTGTTTAGCATAAGGACAATCACAAAGAATGTGTAAAATAGTTTCTTGTTGATTAGGACATGAATGGCATAATGGTGATGATCCAAGCCAAACACTAGTTCTGGATTTTGTAAGGGGCTTTTGAATGAAGGTTTTTGTAAGAACCCGCACCGCTAATTAAGGTAATTAGTGAATTAATTATGATAATTAGAATATAATTCCATAATTGACCTTAATAATTAATATCGGGCTTAAATAATTATATTGATTGAGTAAAAATGCTGAAAGTCGCTTTTCGGAAGAAAAGCGCAGATACCGGTTCTGCTACTCGGTATAAATGCGTACCGGAAAAGCATCCCGGAAAATTATAACGAACGCATGATAATTACTAGAATATTATGTAGGAATTGTAAAACAAGTTTCAAGTCAAAATGACGTAATCTGATGCCAGAACTGATACTGGCTATGGAAAAGCGCGTACCGGAAAGGTGCTCCGAAAAATAAAATAAAAATATGACAAATTTTAGAAAAATGTCTAGGTCTAGAATCCGAAGTTTGGGATCAAGATTTTTTACTTTGCAATTAAGGCTAATACTGCGCGGTTAGTGACTTGTGCCTATAAATAGACCCACTAAGGGCACACAACCCTAGGCAGACCATTTTTGAACGTGAGTTGGTGGCTGAAAGGGGGTGGTTACTATTTCATTCCTTTCCTTCAACCCTTGAGGATCAAGTCTTCACCTTTGGCTTGGTTTCTCCTCCTTCTTCCTTCCTATACACTTGTGAGCATCCTTGTGGGAGTGAGAGGAGTGTTCTTGGGCAGTGCCAACTGCTGTTGAGGGAGTGTTTGAGGGCTGTGGTGTTGTCTCCATGGTTATGAACCATTGTTCATGCCATTAGAGGTTCCAAGAAGCCTCCTTTGGTGCCAAGAACCAACCTTGGTGTGGCATTTTCGTGTCCTTGAGTGTGCTGGACCTGTGTGCAGTATTGGGAGCTCCAAAGGCACCTTGAACTACTCACTAAGCTTTGGGGTAAGTCACCTTAACTTGATCATGTGTTTTTATGGCCTAAAGGTGGTATCTTGGTATGTTAATGGGTTTAACACATAACCAACACATAAGTGAACTCATTTATGCTTAAAGATGCATGCTTTAACGTGTACATGTGTTAAAAGTTGGATCTTTGGGATGGATATTCACGAAATGCAGAAACTGCATTCTGTCGTGAGATATCCGGATATTTGTCGAACAGATATCCGGATATCAGTATCCGGATATGGTATCCGGATATTGATATCCGGATATGGGATCTGGGTATCCGGATATGGCATATCCGGATATGTCCAGTGTGATATCCGGATATGGCATATCCGGATATGTCCCTCATGATATCCGGATATCCTGGGTTCTCACAGAACAGTAGCCGTGCTGTGTGAACAGTAAGCTAGTGGGTGTGTGAACCCAAGTTTAAGGAAGTTGAACTTCTGTAATAAATGAACTAAGTCAGAATCATATGATTAAGGACTTTTGGCTTTGATGGAAGCCTTAAGACGTAAAACGTAAAGGAAAGGCGTAGTCTTTAAGTTGTATGCTTGAGATGCATAAATATTGATGTATTATTGGTCCATATCAGATTGTGATACTGCTGTTTTTGGACTTGTGAGTGGTTGGACTCTTGGCTTGGATAGCTAGCTTGCAAGGTAAGCTTTCGTGTCCTCGGTTTAGCCATTTTGTTGTTCCACCATGTCCCATGGGGATGGGTTTATGCATGCTGTGTTACATGCTTTAATATTTTGGAAATGCTGTTGAGCTATTTATGTGCAATGTGCTTTTATGAGATGCATGTGGTGTCCACCTATACGGTAAGCCTGAGTATGTAGTACATACAAGATGGTGAGGCTGTGGGTGAGGTACAGGTAGCGTCCTGGTACTCATGTAGGTATAGACGTATTCCTACATTTCTCTGGCCAATAGATTTGATATACACACATGGCATGATTAATTGCTGCATCGCATAGTTTTGGAACTTATATTGTAAATACTGTTTTTGAACTTATATTACACATGTAAGTGAGCTTGGGGTGGAGACTCCTTGAGGACCCCTTGTCTTACTGAGATTTCTTGTTAGAGATCTCACCCCACGTTTAGGGACGCTTATTTCAGGATCAGGTAATGTTGAGGGCTGAGGTGGCAGGAGGCCAGAGCTGAGTTGATATTGTGATATGCTGTTCTGCTGGATTGACTGCTGTTATGTTTTCCGTTTTGTTTGAGTTATATGTTGATACTGTTATTGGGCATTGTTGCCTTATTTGGTGAGCATGGGGTTTGTCCATGCCACATGGTTTGACTCTTGTCTTTTAATTCGCTGTTGTAATTAAAGTATCAGGATTTTGACCCAGGCTACGTGTTGTAGTTCTGTGGTTTTAGATACTCACTTATTATTTATATATGAGGTATTCCAGTAGTTGTCTTGCAATTTACATACAGGCAGTATTTTATGAAATTGATTAAGTAATCAAGTTGGCTAAGTTTAATGACGTCATAATTGAATTAATGAAAAAGTTATTCCGCATTTTAATTAAGCGTGCTTAATACGATAGTGTGTTAACAATCCGGGTTAACACGGGCTGTTACAGTTTTCCACATAAAAATATGTTTTTGTAACATCCCATTATGTACCGGTATTGTTAACATTGATTATGATATTAAGCGCATTTACAATCACAGCAGTTCATTTATAAAAATGCAAGTAAACTTTTTTCTTTTTCATTACGCGAGCATTTAAAACAATAATAAAGCGTAATGAATAAAAATTGTGACTATAACTGAAAACTAAATATGGAATAGTAATATTAATTGCCTAACTCTCATATAATACTTCTCTCAAGTCACTAAGGGGTTCCCATAAATCCACTTAGCATAAATCTCACTTTACTGCAGAAAGTTCGCGTTTCGCAAACCTCTCATCTTATAGTATGTTATTCTAGACTTAATTATTTTTCCAATAAGCTATCACATGCTCCAAAAAGTTCTAGTTTGCTCCGATTATGATCGTTTGAAGTTGGACAAGCAAATCTGCTAACCAACCTCAAACAGGGCTCCAAATAACCCTCACTCTTTCCACGATTACGGACAAACCACTCAATCAATTTATCTCAAATTTTTATACAGTAAACTAGACACCCCAAGATTAAATTTGACATATCATGGGCCTAATTTGACCAAGAATTGAGGTGGAAATAATTTTCCCAAAATTATGTCACGACAGCCTCAAGTGCAGGGGATTTCTGCGCAGTCTGTGTTCAACGGCCACCACAGGGCAGCGTGCTACTCTTATGGTTCTCAAATTTGGATACAATGTAGTGGACATCTCAATCTTAAAAATGGTGTATGGAACGTCCCTATTGGACTTCTGTGGAGGGATATATGCTCTCCCAAAATTCACCCAAAATCTACGAATTTATAGAAATTTTGCCAGCATCTCTTTTGTTTTTCCAACATATCCCGCTTTTGTAAAAGTGTGTTATCTATCATCAAGGGTACCTAATAGACACGGGTGGCACTCAAGGACCAGCAATGCCTTGGTTCTCTTACAACCCATTACAATTTATATCAATTCACTTAATTTACAACTCATTAATTGAATTATCAAAACTTAAACCATTTCAATCACTTTATCCATTTACATGCATTCTTCAGACATAAAACATAATTCATATCCTAGAATAGGCCTATTTCGCTTTCATTATATAATATGCTTCAATATTACATAAGGTCCCAATATTACAAATTACAAGTTCTCCAATAAAACATAATACAATTTACATCTCCAATTTCAACATAATAATTCCTCAAATAAAACATGATAAATCATCGACTAAACTTAGACAAAATATGACATGAACAACGATGACAATATG
Source organism: Gastrolobium villosum (assembly GCA_032173675.1). Taxonomy (NCBI): domain Eukaryota; kingdom Viridiplantae; phylum Streptophyta; class Magnoliopsida; order Fabales; family Fabaceae; genus Gastrolobium; species Gastrolobium villosum. Next base: position 13,611 of record JAVKPL010005962.1, on the reverse strand, counting down.
AATAATCCTATATCAACATACAATGTTCATGTCCCAAGTCTAGCCTAGGCCAAATGGCCACAAAATGCAAAATAGGCTCTAAGCTCTCATGCTCATCCTACGGACCTCTTGTCCGTCGCTCTAGTCCCGCTGCCACTACCTGAAATAAAGTCCCTAAACGGGGTGAGATATATGAATATATCTAAGTAGCCCAGAGGTTCTGGAGATTACTCCGCCCAATGGCTCACTCATATGTACATTAATGATGTGCCTCTGGCAAGTGTGATTTTTCTGTGATAAAATTGACAAGAATTGAGTCATAAGAGAGCAAATTAAATACATATTTGCTAATTATATTGATTCTATGAATGTCAATAATATTCACCTTTTAATTTTCTTTTTACAGGAAAAATAAGTGAAGAATTATAAAAAGCCCGTTAATGCAATTTTACACTGGTGCAGCACACTACAAGTCCCAAGCATAGCGCGAACCGGCACCAAATTGGCGCAAAATCGCGCCAGTTTACGAACTTTGCAGCGAAGGCACCAAAGTGGCGCGAGGTAGCACCAAAGTGGCGCCCCCCAACGCAATAACACAGAACCTTGGCGCAACCTAGCGCCCACTCATGAAGAAAATGGCGCAAGCTAGTGCCGTAACTCAGAGCATTGGCGCTAGCTAGCGCCTAAAATGAATTAAAGTGTGGCGCTAGCTAGCGCCCAAATAAGATGGAATTGGCGCTAACTAGCGCCATTATTTGTAGAGATTGGCGCTGAGTAGCACCAGGAAGAAAAGGTGTGGCGCAAACTTGCTCCAATCCGGCGCCAGCCGACGCCGGTTTGCGGGACAGATCTCCGTGTTTTCTGAGGGGCATTTTTGGAATGAGAAGAGAATATTGTAAAAAGGACATTTGCTGAATTAGGTCGGCAGACTTTTCAGATTCAAAGAAAAAAAGAGAACACGGACACAGTTGGTTGAGAGGCAAATCTGGAGATTGGAGGAGAAGGGCACTGGAGTTGTTCTTCGTTCTTCATCTCCTTCTAGTATTTTTTTATCTCTTGTTTTAATTTTATGTTGAATTTTAGATCAGCGATCATGATGTTGATCGGCTAGATCATTTTTATTATAGTTTTTATTGTAGTTAGGGTCACGATCCATATGTGAACCCTTGACACGAAGGATTGATTTGTGGTTTTTAATTTATATAATTATCTTTATCTTTACTTTGTGCGAATTTCATATTCCCTTTGTTAGAGTTGATCAATCTGATAGTTGGGGATATTCTGAGGATCAAAACCCTATATAGGAATATTGGGGTTTTGATCTCGAAATGGAGTAAGATAACAATCTGTATGCGTGCTAGGAATAGACGTGTATATGATTGCAGATACTTACATTATCACGCCCATTGCTTGATCCCATGAGAAACATTGCAAGGAATTGGGGTTTCTCATGGGATTAAAGGGTTAACCCTGCAAGGAATTGAGGGTTAACTATTGAATCTTTTAGATGATAATTTATCTGAGTAATTATATAAATAATTATTATAAATCAATCGGGAGTAAAAAGTGGGGATCATTTGGTGAATGAACCCTGGCTGCAATGTTTTTTAATATTTACAAAAATCAATCTTTGTTCTTTGTTTTATTCTTCAATCTAAAAATACAAAAACAAGTCTTTTATTTTCAGAATTCAATTTCCATCAAATTGACAATATTTGTCAAAAACCCTATTTGAAATCTTCCATTCCTTAAGAGAAAATTTATTTGATATTCGATCTCAATCCCTGTGGAGACGAACTTTACTTATCATTTTATTACTTGTGCGATCGGTATACTTGTCGGAGAGTATCAATTAACAATCTACCACAACATCCAATAAGGGATAAAGCAAGGGATTTAGTGAAGTAGGGAAGCATAAGGAGTAAAAATACGATGGAGCCGGAATGGTCAATGCCAAAGCCACGCAACATCCCGCCTATTGGCCTCAGCATATAGCCTACGGGTTCTCATCCAAGGAAGTGTTCCCAGAATATCAACCAAGGCACCCTCCATCCATATACACCCGAGACTTTCCTAATGTGCTCCTCAACGAACAACACACCATGACCCCATGTCAACTAGAACTCCCTATCCAGTGGAAGTCTATAACGCCCGAAGGCAAACAGTTTACTGGCCAGAGACATGGTACATCTTATGCACCACTATACATATAATAATGCATGAGCATGTTATAATATACTACCAATATACATCTCCAATTACTACCCCCAAGGGGCATGGTGGAGCACTCACGGGGACTAAACTCCAGTATCAAGTGATTACCTGATGCCAACTCCCTCTCTTGGTAACTCCAATTCACAGTACCACCGAGCTTGGTTCACAAGAAATGGCTACACAAAGGCCATTTCCATTACAGTTATAATCAACCAAGACATATACATGCTTATTAAAGTATGCATGCATGTATTCATAACAACTTACCACAATCCCTTTTGTCTTTGACCAAAGGCAACCCAACCCACCAAGCTCAAAGCTCCGAATTTACGCCCGTGGGAGACACAACCTACAATGATCACACGCGGATCATCAATATAAGGTGCAACCAACTAATCACAAAGCACCAAAGATCCCTCCCCCACAAGTATAGGTTCGGCCAATGGCCTTAAATTTACCAAAACATTTTCTTAATTTTATTTCAAATTACCATTAACATCCCAAGGTTAACACAACACTTATTCAAGCCCTTAATTCCATTTAATATCATCCTAGCACCATTCTTCCTAATTTTTCCTTAAATGGCTGAAACATATACACGCGCATCACCTAATAATTTACCTTCCAACTCAATGCATCAATTCAACATACAACCCATTTAAACACCATTTCTAATCACACAACATCAATTATACAATTTTTACATCATCAAACCCTATATACCCTTAAATGGCTGAACTCTTCATGGAAGCATATACCAAGGTTTTCAATTCAGTTCAACACTTTCACACACCATAAAATCCTATAATTAACTCATACAAATACTCTACAACTCAATTACACAATTACACAACCAAGCCATTTCACAAAATCATGAACATCAACATCAAAATTGCCTGAGTTACCAAAAGTTTCTAAATAAATTTTTTTAAGTTAAATCACTCCAATACATCATTCTAAGCCACTTTTATCTAATGCACATTTTCAATTTGAGATCTCTAACTACATCAATTCAAGCATACCAACCCTAGGTCACCTAATTCAAATCTACCAATTCAACAATTAAAAGTGTGAAAACTCACTCACAAGCAAGGCCTAGGGCTCCTCCACAACATACCAAAGCATTGAAGGATCTTGGTGTTGCACAAAATGGAGAGGAGCTTGGGTTTGAGAGGAGGAGAGGAGTGTGGGTGTTGATGAATAGTGATATGCTTAGGTTTTTTAAGCCTACTTAAGTGGGGTGGGTCTCACTGCCACCTCACGCGATTTAAATTAATTCAAGTCTCCAGTTTATTCCACTAAACTTCCATAATTCCCTAAAATATTTAGAAACTCTAATTTTTTTACAATAACCATTGTCCTTGATCAGATGAATCCGAAGTTTTCCGGTCGTTCGGAGAAATAACAGTTTCAAGTTTTTATGCGCGTTGTGGGCACGTTTCCCTAAACACTATAATTCCATCAATTTTCGCCAGAATTCATATTTCCTAGTCCTATGTACCATTTGTAACTTATATCCAAACCTAGAGCTCAAAATTCATTCGGCACGCTTTACGGTGCAACTGTACCACGATATTTTTACCCGAAAAAAATACTATTCACTAAATTTCCAGAAACTTGACTAACCACTCAATTTTTCGTTCTGAATCCATTTCTAGGATTAGTTTTTCCATTTGAGACCTCATACTCAATATTACTTTCCTAGGGTTACGTGTTTGGCAAATTATCATTTTACCCTTTCTTTGTATTTTGACCATAATTTCAGGATTTTAACTATTCCTACCCTTTAATCCACATTTAATATATAAATATATGTTTTAGAAATACGAGGTATTATAGTTTGTTCCTTTTCAACTCTATAACCTCTTCCAATTAAATGAAGGTTCTTCATCATAGAATCCTATGAGATTATAATATGCAATTCTGATATGTGATCTCAAGGCATAATTATTTATCCATATAAGGTTATCCTCATCAGCCTCTTCAGATGGAGGACGTGTCTGGGAGATAAATGTGACATGTTCCTCAGAGAGATATTGATGTAAATAATTGATGTTCCAGTCACTGGAATCATGAAGTGCGTAGGAACTAATGGATTTTCCAATTTCGTCACTTGGAGGAGGACATGTAGTATGACTAAGAAGATTAAAATCAAAATGTAACCAGTTATCTTTCGACATCCTGATTGTTTGTCCATTTCCAACATTCCATCTCAACCCATTTAAAAAGCTAGGCCAACATTTACTGATCTCTTTCCATTGATTAGAGTCACAGGTTTACTTTAAATTTCCTTACAGAGATTCTTACCACGACTATACTTAGCAGTCAATACCCTAGCCCAGAGATCATTAGGATTGTCCATTAACCTCCATGTTAATTTATGAATAAATGCTTCATTTCAAGCACGTAAATTGATAATACCTAAACAACCCAAATGTTGTGGCTTACAGACTTGATCCTAGAAAATTAAATGTATCTTCCGACTATTCTCCTCATCGCCCCGTATAAACTTCCTTTGTAATTGTTCCACCTCCTCACAAACAAAAACAGGAATTAATCCATTTTGCATGCGGAAGGCAGGAAATGAAGATAAACATTTATGTTTCCATCCTGTTAAACATTTATTGAATCGGTCAATGATACTAGAATAGTGGGATTTTGTTGTATGCCCATGTTTTATAATAGAACCAAGGTATCTTCCTAAGATTTTGGTTCTTTTAAAATGGTAAGTGTGCAGGATTTCTGAAATTGTCTCTTCAACAACATTTGGAGAGAAATAAATATAAGATTTTTTCTCACTAACTCTCTACCCTGACAACTCATTAAACTTATTAAGGCATTCCATCACAAACTTTGTTTGAACAATAATCGCTTCATAGAATAGCATAAGGTCATTAGCAAAAAGTAAATGGGACACTGCTGGACCATTCTTACCAATGTTAAATGGCTTCCAACGACCATTCTGAAATAGTCACCTATTATATGAGATAATTTCTCAATACAAAGAACAAAAACATAAGGTAAAATAGGATCACCCTGACGAATTCCTCTTTCAGGATTAATACTCACAGACTTTGCACAATCAAGTAAAACTCTAAATGTTGGAGTTTTAATGGAAGTCATCATCACTTCAATCATCCAATGTGGGATATTAATCTCAAGGAGAACCTTGTGAATAAAAGCCCAAATCATTCTATCGTATGCTTTGTCCAAATCTATTTTGATAGTCATGAAATCTTTTTCCCCCTTTACGTAATGCATAGAATGAGTTATTTCTTGGGCATCTATGATGTTGTCTTGAATATGTCTTTTAGGAACAAAATTAACTTGAAAAAGAGAGACTACGTTCCATTAATGGCTTTAACCTATTTACAATGACTTTGCTTAAGTTTTTATATAACACATTACGTAATGAGATAGGTTTGTATTGTTAAATAAACTCAAGCTTTAGGAGTTTAGATATTAAGACTAGTAGTGTGCCATTAATAGTGTTAATAGAAGAATGGTCTTGTATATGAGAAAGGATATCTTGGCAAGTACCAACAATGTCCCAATTACATTGGAAGAAGGTGACTGTATATCCATCTTCTCCTGGAGCCTTAGAACTGTTGGGTGTTGCTCTTTCACTAAAGCCCAATAGGGCCTAGTGTGTAAAAAGAGTCCAAGAAACCTAAAACCCATTATGTTTAGGGCTAGAGTTTCTTGGAACCCATATATACTCTAAACTTAAAGTCATTAGCCTCTTTGGTCTTCACTTGGTAGTTGCAGAGGCTGAGGTAAGGTCATCTCCCTAAAAGAGAAAGAGTGCCCACACACTTTCTATTCCCCCCTGAGACATAGTCTGGAAGATCCACCACTGTCCAACTTCAAGGAGGTTGTTCGTGCTGCGGCGTTGAGGTGAGCAGTTCATGAAAAGGAATCATACATGAGAAGATTCTGCACGATATCTGCTTCCCACCAAGAGGTAATTGTAAATAATGATGATCCATTATATCCAAATTATAATGGTCTATACGCTTCTGCTGATCCAATAATTCATACAAGAACTACACATGTTTAAGAAGGAATTCTGAATTTCTTGATTGGTGATAGGTTGATTTTAATGATGAAACATATCATATCAATAATGGGCCAGGTATAGTTCGTATTATGCCAAATCCTTGAATAATCTTCTTTTGTAAATAAATTAATGAAAAAAATATAAAATGAGCAATTCTAGACCAGAGAATTCTTTAACCCAATGGCCCATCGGATTTTTCAATGTTGTAATCTTATTTTTCTTTCTGCGAATAAGGGTCTTAATGTGATAGTAACGAGTGTTTCTGTCCCCATCCGTTAACCATTTAGCTCTGGATTTTTCAAACCAAAGTTGCTTTTCTTGATCCATAATTTCATCTAACCGTTTTATGAGTTTTCTTTCCAATCCGTCTAAGTGGAACTCTTGGATTTCAACTATGGCTCGCTGGATTCCATTAATGCGAATGATTAAAACATTCTTTTTATTAGTAGTATTACTGAAACATGTTGATTCCAGTCCTTAACACAAGGAATGAAGGTGACCAGGTTCTCAAACAGAGAAAGATTAGGGTGCCACTTGTCTTTCAAAAGTTGACGAAATCCTGCATGATCTTGCCAGATTTGGTGAAAACGGAATGGTCTGTCTTGCCGATGATGATATTCAATCCAAAGATGAATAAGTAATGAATTGTGATCACTATGAAGGTGGGGAAGTATTTGAACATAACCTTCTTCGAATAAAGTCCCACATTCCAAATTACAAACAACCATATAAAGTCTTTTATAAATTCAATCCATATGTAATAGTTTCGGTCCACGCCAAGTAAATTTGGCTTTATTTCCTTCTAAGTCTACCATACGACATTCATCTAACACTGAAGAGAATACTTGGCGGCGCTTAAGATCAACTGGGGATCCCATTTTTTCATGAGAGAAGTCAATTTCATTAAAGTTCCCTGCAATGAGCCATAGATCATAAACACTGATATTAATTCGTCTAAATTCTCTCCATGGAGATCTTCTCCCCTCCTCTCTTGGACATGCATATATGAAGGTACAAAGTGTTGGGTATGACTCATACTTCGCATGTTGATGAGAGCCCTAGTTATCGGGTCAGCAGAAAAGGAACTGGGGTCCCATGAATAGCTGTTGTTAGGGCTTTCTAATCCTATTTATATTTTCCTTGTAAACTGAGTGACTTGTAACGAGTGGCAGTGATGTGAATATAGTACAGACAAGCTGGACGTAGCCTAAATTATGTGAACCAGGATAAATCTTTGTGTCTATTCTCTCTTTTTTCTCTTTTTCGTTTGTGATTTGTGTGATTGTTGATTTCCAACACAAAAGAAGATTGAAGTGTCGATTTACAGGTCACCTGTTCACCTTGTAAATCATTTGCATGGAGTGTTTAGGGCCCGTTTGGATGAGCTTTTGAAAAAAAGGACTTTTTACAAATTACTTTTTTTAAAAGAACTTTATTTAAGAGCCATAATTATTTTGTGTTTGGATGCAATATTTGAAAAGTGCTTTTGAGTAAAAATGTTGTTTGGACATTAAAATAAAAAGCACTTTTTAAATATAAAATGACTGTTATACCCTTTCTCTTCTTTTTTTTTCCTTCAGCTGCCATCTCCAGTGTCTCCTTTGTTTTCTATCTTGCCATGAACTTCACACTCTCTGAAATTATCAAATTTAACTTTCTTCAAAGCCAAAATCTTTCCAGAAAGAAGGTCCCTTATACACAATGTTATACATCCCTTGCTCAATCTCAACAACACCACACAAAACAAAACTGATTTAAGTATATAAAAAAAAAACAACACTGATTCATAAAGATCCAATTTTTATTTTTAAAATTTTAATTCAAAAAAAAGAACGATGCATTGATTTTTTGATGAAGAATCCGGCCCCAGGATGGAATCCTTAGTATCAATCAATTCCCTCAACCCAGATTCCCTAATTTCTCAGCCACAGGAGCATCATCAACACCACATCCCGATAATCTGAACCCTTTCCTCTTGAAACCCAACACGGATGTGGTTGCCGCTGGTTATTGCTTATGGCGGAAGTTGTGGTTGTCACTTTAGTATGCGATCCTTGGCTATTGGCGTCGTTCAGTCTCTTTTGGCATGAGTGAGGATTTGATTTTGTTTTTGAAAGAGTGGGGGCAAAATTAGTCTTGCTATTTTGTTCGATGGATTTTGGCTTCTCCTTTTCCAAGAAGCCACAATTTTTAGCTTCTTGAAAAAGTAGAATTTTAACTTTTGTAGAGCTTTTGCTTTTTTTTTGAAGCCACCATCCAAACATCACAAAAATTTCAGAAGTCCTTTTTTTCAAACAAAAAAGCAACTTTTGACTTGAAAAAAATCCATCCAAACACCACCTTAATGAGAACTATCATATATTTCCATTTTCGTCCTCCTCTAACTTCGTGTTACAGGAATTTATGGCAGCTTCATCACAACTCACCATGTTGTGAAGGTCTAGTTCCTTTGGTTTCAAATGATCATTTGTATTTTATTAAATATTATTGTCATTTGTATTATTGAGGGACAGGTCATTGTCTTGTAACTGTAGATATAAATAGGTCTGTTAGATATAACTCTCATTTTAAGTTTTGTTTTTTCAGTTTTATAATGAATTACTTTTTCTCTCACTTACTTTACTCTTCTGCATACTCTCTCTTCGGTTGTAATACCCATGGCGACTGAATCGATTTCTCCACTCACCGACGCGATTCCTTCCACCGGTGCAACGATTTCGTCAATGAATGTTCGTTCTGAGGTCGAGAATCCATCGTCCCCTTACTTCCTTCATCATTCTGACAACCCAGGGCTTGTCCTAGTTTCGCAATTGCTCACTGGTGACAATTATAACTCTTGGAGTCGTGCTTTGAAGATCGCTCTTTCTGTGAAGAACAAATTAGGATTTATTGATAGTTCAATCCCTAAACCTAGTGGAAACGATGCTGGGCTTTTGGCTTACTGGACCAGGAACAACGACATCGTTATTTCGTGGATCTTGAATTCTGTCTCAAAGGAGATTTCGGGAAGTATTTTGTACTCTGAATCTGCTATGGAAATATGGATCGATCTTCAAGACCGCTTTCAACAGAGCAATGGACCACGGATCTTCCAGCTTCGTCGCGATCTGATCAATTTGACTCAAGATCAGACCTCTGTAAGTGTCTACTTCACTAAACTCAAGTCTATTTGGGAAGAACTTGGTAATTTTCGCCCTTCTTGCAACTGTGGGAAGTGTACCTATGGCGGTGTTCGTAATCTTGCATTGTACTATCAAATGAAGTACACCATGGCTTTTCTCATGGGCCTCAATGACTCATTTGCTCAAGTTCGTGCACAAATTCTCCTCAGTGATCCTGTTCCACCTATCAACAAGGTTTTCTCCTTGGTGACTCAAGAGGAAAGACAACGGCAAGTTGGTTCTTCATCTGTGTCCTACTCCAATCCGGCAGCCACTATGGCTTTTGCTGTGAAATCAGATGTTCCTCCTAAAGGACAACGTAAAGAACGTCCTTTATGTACTCATTGCAAGCTTCTAGGTCACACTGTAGATCGTTGTTATAAGCTCCATGGATATCCACCAGGATATAAGCCCAAACCCAAGGTGCCTGGAGGAAAGAATAATGTTGTCTCCGTGAATCAAGTCTCCACCAACTCTGTGGAAGCCTTTCTCCATGGATTAGATCCTACAAAATGTTCTCAACTTATGCAGCTCTTGTCTACACATATGGCAAGCACAGTTACACTTCCTGATTCCCTTGCTGCTTCTACATCCTCTAACTCAGGTACTTTGCTTTCCATATCCTTCCCAAGCGGTATTATAGATCCACGTTTATGGATTGTTGATTCTGGTGCTTCACACCACATATGTGCATATCCTCATTGCTTTATATCCATGCGTCCAACATATGGTTCCAGGCTCACTTTACCTGATGACACGACTGTAGAAGTACTCTTAATTGGTGATGTACAGCTTACCTTACATATACTGCTTAAAGATGTGTTCTTTGTTCCATCTTTTCGGTTCAATCTTTTATCTGTCAGTGCAATCACTTCAGATTTAAGACTCATGCTCACTTTTCTACCTACATCATTTGTCATTCAGGACATTATCAGCCAGAAGATGATTGGCAAGGGTGAGAGATTTGAAGGACTATACATATTTGACTCTACTTGTAATGATTCTGTTTCTTGTTTTGCTCTTGTAAATTCTTCCGTAGATACATGGCATAACAGACTTGGCCACTTGTCACATAGATGCCTTTCTCATATGAAACAATCATTGAAATGTATTGATTCCTTTTCCAATAATAAAACACCTTGTTCAATTTGCCCACTTGCAAAACAGAGACATTTGCCTTTCTTTTCACACAATAATTTGTCTCAATGTTCATTTGATTTGATTCACATTGATGTTTGGGGACCATTGCATACTTCTTCAAATCAGATACCATCTCCATATTTCCAAAGTTCTATACCATGGTGCTCACATAATTTGGGAAGCCTATTAAAGCTATTAGATCTGATAATGCTAAAGAACTAGCTTATCATGATTTCTGCCAGGATCATGGAGTTTTACATCAGTTATCTTGTGTAGAGACTCCCTAACAAAACTCAGTTGTGGAGCGCAAACATCAACACATTTTGAATGTGACACGTGCTCTATACTTTCAATCCAGGCTTCCTCTATCATTTTAGTCAGATTGTGTTTCTACAACAGTATTTCTTATTAATAGGACTGCTTCTGCACTTCTCAAATACAAATCTCCATATTCACTTCTTTTTAGTAAGGATGTTGATTACTCCTTTTTACGTGTATTTGGCTGTTTGACTTTTGCATCCACTTTAGCAGCACACAGGTCGAAGTTCTAGCCAAGAGCTCGGAGATGTATTTTCATAGGCTACCCTCCTGCTATGAAAGCCTACAAGTTATTTGATTTGGACAAGAGGCAAATCTTCATTTCTCGTGATGCTGTGTTTCATGAAGACATTTTTCCTTATCATGATTCTTCTCATTCATTAGAGGAGGATCCATTTCCCACTTTGGTTCATCCACACAGTAGTCTTACTCATACTTTGGTGGATCCAAGCCCATGTTTACAAGATGGCACCCCTCATGAGACAGTTTGCTCAGCACCTCCTACTTCTAACACTTCCATAAATGAAGTGGATTTGTCTAATCAACAGAATACAGTCCCAACAGCTGTAGATACAAATACAGCTTCACATCAGCAGCCTAGGAGATCTACAAGAGTGTCTAAGCCTCCAACATACCTACGTGACTTTCACTGCAATCTTATTACTGGTTGCATTCCAAGTGCAGATTTGGTTTCCTATCCATTATCCTCAGTCATCACATATTATTCTTTATCTCCTTCACATAAACATTATGCTCTCAGCATATCTTCTCACCATGAGCCACAGTTTTATCATGAAGCTGTTCAATTTTCACATTGGCGTGCAGCTATGCAAGATGAACTTTCAGCTATGGAAGCTAACAACACTTGGTCTATTGTTCCTCTCCCTCCTGGAAAACATGCAATTGGATGTAAATGGGTTTATAAAGTCAAGTTTAAAGTTGATGGCTCCGTTGAAAGGCACAAGGCACGGCTTGTGGCAAAGGGCTACACACAACAAGAAGGAGTGGATTATATTGATACATTTTCTCTCGTTGCAAAGCTGGTCACTGTTAAAACTTTGCTTGCGGTTGCTGCTTCACAAAGTTGGCATCTTCATCAACTTGATGTCAACAATGTTTTTTAAAATGGAGATCTTTTTGAAGAAGTTTATATGCAACTTCCCCTTGGTTACAAATATGGACAGTTTACCACAGGATCTAAGGCTGTTTGCAAACTGCATAAAGCCATTTATGGTTTAAAACAAGCCTCTAGGCAATGGCATTCTAAGTTTTCCACTGTCCTTATCTCTCATGGGTTCACACAATCCAAGTCAGATTATTCTCTATTCACCAAAGGTTCAGGTGACAATTTTCTTGCTATTTTGGTGTATGTAGATGATATAATTTTAGCCAGTCCTTCTTCTAACAACATCTTGGCTATCAAGTCTTTTCTGCAAACTCAGTTTAAACTTAAAGACTTGGGATGTCTTAAGTATTTTTTAGGGCTGGAAATAGCTCGTTCAAAGAAGGGAATAGTTCTCTCTCAACGTCATTATGCTTTGCAATTATTAGAAGAGACTGGCTTCCTTGCTGCCAAGCCTGCCCCTGCCTATGGATTCGGGACTTTGACCATTTTGCCACTGTTCATCATACTATTTACCAAAATGCCACGCGAACAGTAAAAATTACCAAAGTGCCACGCTGGGTAATTCGCTGCTGCCTGTAGCGAATTACGTCTGCTGACGTGTCGTCTCCTCAGTGGACCACGTAATTCGCTACACAGTGTAGCGAATTACGTGGTCAAAAGGTCTGTCCGGTCAGACACCTCAACGACACGTGTCATCTCCTCAATGGACCACGTAATTCGCTACACAGTGTAGCGAATTACGTGGTCAAAAGGCTGCAATTTCAGCTGCTTCAGTGACACGTGTCGACCATGCAATGGTCCACCTAATTTGCTACACAGTGTAGCGAATTACGTGGACAACGGTCACCTGCCCCTCTGCGCATGTCAGACACGTGTCACACATGCACATAATTCGCTACACAGTGTAGCGAATTATGTGCAGATTTTTTCCTATTTATACCCTGCGTCCCCCCCCGTCCCCTCACCAGTCTCTCCACTCCTCTCATACTCTCCATCTTTCGAACTTTCTTTCTCTCTCTAAAATATTTCTCTCTCCAAGATTTTTCTCTCAAGAAGGTTAGTCTCTCTTTTCATTTTAATTTTTTTTGTTTCTTTTTTAATATGTTTATTTAATTAATTATGTTTTATAAATATGATATTTATAATTGCATGAATAGGTTAGTATATATGTTACATTATTTAGTGTTTAGGATTGAAACTTTAGGGTTAGTAAATATGTTATATTATTTAGTGTTGAAATTTGAAATTTTAGTTTAGTGAGTGTGGTGTATTATTTAGTGTTGATATTTAACACTTTAAGTATTTGAAACTTTAGGTTAGTGAATGTGGTGTATTATTTAGTGTTGATATTTGAAACTTTAGTTTAGTGAAACTTTAGTTTAGTGAAACCTTAGGCTAGTGAAATGTGTTAATATTATTTAATGTTTATATTTTAGGCATTAGGTTAATAGTGTTGTTAATTTATTTTACGCATAAATGAATGGTTAGATTAGGCGTACATAATTAAAATTTGTAATTAATTTATAATCTTAGTAATTACGTGAATTTATATTAACGTATAAAAGCTTAGGTGTAATTAATTTAATCTTTTATTTATTGTCCAATTTTTTTAA
>JAVKPL010005961.1:0-25522 GCA_032173675.1 Gastrolobium villosum | reverse complement strand
ATCTTCTACGAAATATATTTTTCGTCGAAAAACTTCAAAAAAACAATTTCTTTTGCATTTATTTTATTAATCCGTTTTCGACGCAATTCTTTTTCCGTCGAAAAACTTCACAAAATCAATTTCTTTTGCATTTATTTTATTCATCCGTTTTCGATGGAATACATTTTCCGTCAAAAATCTTCGACCGAATCCATTTTCCGTCGAAAAACTTCACAAAATCCATTTCTTTTGCATTTATTTTATTCATCCATTTTCGACGGAATTCATTTTCCGTCAAAAATCTTCGACGGAAAAACTTCACAAAAACAATTTCTTTTGCATTTATTTTATTCATCTGTTTTCGACGGAATTTGTTTTCCGTCGAAAAACTTCACAAAATCAATTTCTTTTGCATTTATTTTATTCATCCGTTTTCGACGGAATACATTTTCGTCAAAAATGTTCGACGGAATCCATTTTCCATCAAAAATCTTCTACGAAATATATTTTTCGTCGAAAAACTTCAAAAAAACAATTTCTTTTGCATTTATTTTATTAATCCGTTTTCGACGCAATTCTTTTTCCGTCGAAAAACTTCACAAAATCAATTTCTTTTGCATTTATTTTATTCATCCGTTTTCGACGGAATTTGTTTTCCGTCGAAAAACTTCACAAAATCAATTTCTTTTGCATTTATTTTATTCATCCGTGTTCGACGGAATACATTTTCGTCAAAAATGTTCGACGGAATCCATTTTTCATCGAAAAACTTCATAAAATCAATTTCTTATGCATTTATTTTATTCATCCATTTTCGACGGAATTCATTTTCCGTCAAAAATCTTCGACGGAATCCATTTTCCGTCGAAAAACTTCAAAAAATCAATTTCTTTTGCATTTCTTTTATTCATCCGTTATCGAAGGAATTCATTTTCCATCAAAAATCTTCGACGGAAACCATTTTCCATCAAAAATCTTCTACGGAATCCATTTTCCGTCGAAAAACTTCATTTTCGACGGAATTCATTTTCCGTTAAAAATCTTCACAAAATCAATTTCTTTTACATTTATTTTATTAATCCGTTTTCGACGGAATACATTTTGCGTCGAAAAACATGATAAAATCAATTTCTTTTGCATTTATTTTATTCATCCATTTTCGACGGAATTTGTTTTCCGTCGAAAAACTTCACAAAATCAATTTATTTTGCATTTATTTTATTCATCCGTTTTCGACGGAATACATTTTTCGTCAAAAATCTTCGACGGAATACATTTTGCGTCGAAAAACTTGATAAAATCAATTTCTTTTGCATTTATTTTATTCATCCATTTTTGACGGAATTTGTTTTCCATCGAAAAACTTCACAAAATCAATTTATTTTGCATTTATTTTATTCATCCGTTTTCGACGGAATTTGTTTTCCGTCGAAAAACTTCACAAAATCAATTTATTTTGCATTTATTTTATTCATCCGTTTTCGACGGAATACATTTTTCGTAAAAAATCTTCGACGGAATACATTTTGCGTCGAAAAACTTGATAAAATCAATTTCTTTTGCATTTATTTTATTCATCCATTTTCGACGAAATTCATTTTCCGTCAAAAATCTTCAACGGAATACATTTTTCGTCGAAAAACTTCGTAAAATCAATTTCTTTTGCATTTATTTTATTCATCCATTTTCGACGGTATTCGTTTTCCGTCCAAAATCTTCGACGGAATCCATTTTCCGTCGAAAAACTACACAAAATCAATTTCTTTTGCATTTATTTTATTCATCCGTTTTCGACGGAATTCATTTTCTGCCAAAAATCTTCGACGGAATCCATTTTCCATCAAAAATCTTCTACGAAATCCATTTTCCGTCGAAAAACTTCAAAAAATCAATTTCTTTTGCATTTATTTTATTCATCCGTTTTCGACGCAATTCTTTTTCCGTTGAAAAACTTCACAAAATCAATTTCTTTTGCATTTATTTTATTCATCCGTTTTCGACGGAATACATTTTCCGTCAAAAATTTTCGACCTATTCCATTTTCCGTCGAAAAACTTCAAAAAATCATTTTCTTTTGCATTTATTTTATTCATCCATGTTCGATGGAATTTATTTTCCGTCAAAAATCTTCGACGGAATCCATTTTCCGTCAAAAATCTTCACTAAATCAATTTCTTTTGCATTTATTTTATTCATCCATTTTCGACGGAATTTGTTTTCCGTCGAAAAACTTCACAAAATCAATTTCTTTTGCATTTATTTTATTCATCCGTTTTCGACGGAATACATTTTTCATCAAAAATCTTCGACGGAATCCATTTTTTGTCGAAAAACTTCATAAAATCAATTTCTTTTGCATTTATTTTATTCATCCATTTTTGACGGAATTTGTTTTTCGTCGAAAAACATCAGAAAATCAATTTCTTTTGCATTTATTTTATTAATCCGTTTTCGATGGAATTCATTTGCCGTCAAAAATTTTCGACGGAATCCATTTTCCGTCAAAAATCTTCTACGGAATCCATTTTCAGTCGAAAAACTTCACAAAATCAATTTCTTTTGCATTTATTTTATTCATCCGTTTTCGACGGAATTTGTTTTCCGTCGAAAAACTTCACAAAATCAATTTATTTTGCATTTATTTTATTCATCCGTTTTCGACGGAATACATTTTTCGTCAAAAATCTTCGACGGAATACATTTTGCGTCGAAAAACTTGATAAAATCAATTTCTTTTGCATTTATTTTATTCATCCATTTTCGACGGAATTCATTTTCCGTCAAAAATCTTCGACGGAATACAATTTTCGTCGAAAAACTTGATAAAATCAATTTCTTTTGCATTTATTTTATTCATCCGTTTTCGACGGAATTCATTTTCTGTCAAAAATCTTCGACGGAATCCATTTTCCATCAAAAAATTTCTACGAAATCCATTTTCCGTCGAAAAACTTCAAAAAATCAATTTCTTTTGCATTTATTTTATTAATCCGTTTTCGACGCAATTCTTTTTCCGTTGAAAAACTTCACAAAATCAATTTCTTTTGCATTTATTTTATTCATCCATTTTCGACGGAATACATTTTCCGTCAAAAATTTTCGACCTAATCCATTTTCCGTCGAAAAACTTCACAAAATCAATTTCTTTTGCATTTATTTTATTCATCCATTTTTGATGGAATTCATTTTCCGTCAAAAATCTTCGACGGAATCCATTTTCCGTCAAAAATCTTCACAAAATCAATTTCTTTTGCATTTATTTTATTCATCCGTTTTCGACGTATTTTGTTTTCCGTCGAAAAACTTCACAAAATCAATTTCTTTTGCATTTATTTTATTCATCCGTTTTCGACGGAATACATTTTTCGTCAAAAATGTTCGACGGAATCCATTTTTCATCGAAAAACTTCATAAAATCAATTTCTTTTACATTTATTTTATTCATCCATTTTCGACGGAATTTTCATAAAATCAAATTCATTTTCATTCAAAAATCTTCGGCGGAATCCTTTTTCCGTCGAAAAACTTCACAAAATCAATTTCTTTTGCATTTATTTTATTCATCCATTTTCGACGGAATTCATTTTCCGTCAAAAATCTTCGACGAAATCCATTTTCCGTCGAAAAACTTCACAAAATCAATTTCTTTTGCATTTATTTTATTCATCCGTTTTCGACAGAATTCATTTTCCATCAAAAATCTTCGACGGAATCCATTTTCCATCAAAAATCTTCTAGGGAATCCATTTTCCGTCGAAATACTTCAAAAAATCAATTTCTTTTGCGTTTATTTTATTAATCCGTTTTCGACGAAATTCTTTTTCCGTCGAAAAAATTCACAAAATCAATTTCTTTTGCATTTATTTTATTCATCCGTTTTCGACGGAATACATTTTTCATCAAAAATCTTCGACGGAATCCATTTTTTGTCGAAAAACTTCATAAAATCAATTTCTTTTACATTTATTTTATTCATCCATTTTTGACGGAATTTGTTTTTCGTCGAAAAACATCAGAAAATCAATTTCTTTTGCATTTATTTTATTAATCCGTTTTCGATGGAATTCATTTGCCGTCAAAAATTTTCGACAGAATCCATTTTCCGTCAAAAATCTTCTACGGAATCCATTTTCAGTCGAAAAACTTCACAAAATCAATTTCTTTTGCATTTAATTTATTCATCCGTTTTCGACGGAATTTGTTTTCCGTCGAAAAACTTCACAAAATCAATTTATTTTGCATTTATTTTATTCATCCGTTTTCGACGGAATACATTTTTCGTCAAAAATCTTCGATGGAATACATTTTGCGTCGAAAAACTTGATAAAATCAATTTCTTTTGCATTTATTTTATTCATCCATTTTCGACGGAATACATTTTTCGTCAAAAATGTTCGACGGAATCCATTTTTCATCGAAAAACTTCATAAAACCCATTTCTTTTACATTTATTTTATTCATCCATTTTCGACGGAATTCATTTTCATTCAAAAATCTTCGGCGGAATCCTTTTTCCGTCGAAAAACTTAATTTCTTTTGCATTTATTTTATTCATCCATTTCGACGGAATTCATTTTCCGTCAAAAATCTTCGACAAAATCCATTTTTCGTCGAAAAACTTCACAAAATCAATTTCTTTTGCATTTATTTTATTCTTCCGTTTTCGACAGAATTCGTTTTCCATCAAAAATCTTCGACAGAATCCATTTTCCATCAAAAATCTTCTAGGGAATCCATTTTCCGTCGAAATACTTCAAAAAATCAATTTCTTTTGCATTTATTTTATTAATCCGTTTTCGACGAAATTCTTTTTCCGTCGAAAAACTTCACAAAATCAATTTCTTTTGCATTTATTTTATTCATCCGTTTTCGACGGAATACATTTTTCATCAAAAATCTTCGACGGAATCCATTTTTTGTCGAAAAACTTCATAAAATCAATTTCTTTTGCATTTTTTTTATTCATCCGTTTTTGACGGAATTTGTGTCGAAAAACATCAGAAAATCAATTTCTTTTGCATTTATTTTATTAATCCATTTTCGATGGAATTCATTTGCCGTCAAAAATTTTCGACGGAATCCATTTTCCATCAAAAATCTTCTACGGAATCCATTTTCAGTCGAAAAACTTCACAAAATCAATTTCTTTTGCATTTATTTTATTCATCCATTTTCGACGGAATTCATTTTCCGTCAAAAATCTTCGACGGAATACAATTTTCGACGAAAAACTTGATAAAATCAATTTCTTTTACATTTATTTTATTCATCCGTTTTCGACGGAATTCATTTTCTGTAAAAAATCTTCGACGGAATCCATTTTCCATCAAAAATTTTCTACGAAATCCATTTTCCATCGAAAAACTTCAAAAAATCAATTTCTTTTGCATTTATTTTATTAATCCGTTTTCGACGCAATTCTTTTTCCGTTGAAAAACTTGACAAAATCAATTTCTTTTGCATTTATTTTATTCATCCGTTTTCGACGGAATAAATTTTCCGTTAAAAATTTTCGAACTAATACATTTTTCGTCGAAAAACTTCACAAAATCAATTTCTTTTGCATTTATTTTATTCATCCATTTTTGATGGAATTCATTTTCCGTCAAAAATCTTCGACGGAATCCACTTTCCGTCAAAAATCTTCACAAAATCAATTTCTCTTGCATTTATTTTATTCATCCGTTTTCGACGTATTTTGTTTTCCGTCGAAAAACTTCACAAAATCAATTTCTTTTGCATTTATTTTATTCATCCGTTTTCGACGGAATACATTTTTCGTCAAAAATGTTCGACGGAATCCATTTTTCATTGAAAAACTTCATAAAATCAATTTCTTTTACATTTATTTTATTCATCCATTTTCGACGGAATTCATTTTCATTCAAAAATCTTCGGCGGAATCCTTTTTCCGTCGAAAAACTTCACAAAATCAATTTCTTTTGCATTTATTTTATTCATCCATTTTCGACGGAATTCATTTTCCGTCCAAAATCTTCGACGAAATCCATTTTCCGTTGAAAAACTTCACAATATTAGAATAAAAGAATAAGTAGAAAAGGTGTACAGCTGTAAAAGCTGTACACAGGGGTACTCTTGTAATTTTCTCTAAGGGTACTTTAGTCTTTTCCTCCTGTTCAGTTTTTGCCAACTGATTCTGGTTGTAACAGAACCAGATGACGTGGCGTGCGTTTGGTTCCCTTGGGTCTATATTAGACCTTGTAGTTATCGGTTTACTGTTAATGAAAATATCTCACTTTCTTCTCTTTCTCTCGAACGTTCTTCTCTCTCTCATGAACTCTTCTCTCTTCTTTTCTTCCATGGATTTCTTCATGGTATCAGAGCCTTCTCTCTGAGGGCCTGATACAGATCCGCTTCCTTGATGTCTTCCGCTTCGCAACAACGATCTCAGTCGGCTTCTACTGCCGGAGGAACCACCGGAAATGGAACGACGGAACACCGGTCGTCTTCTCCATCACTGTTCACTCATCAGATCTCCATCAAACTTACAGAAAACAACTTCCTCATCTGGAATCAAGTTGTTGAACCAGTAATCACTTCTCATCAACTTCAACACTTCCTTGTTAACCCAAAGATACCGCTTCAGTTCGAGTCTGAGCAAGATCGAGCTGATGAAGTTGTTAATCCACTTTACACTGAGTGGATACGTCAGGATCAAATGCTTCTTTCTTGGATCCTGTCTACTGTCTCAGAAGACATTCTGAATGAGATTCTTGGTGTCTCTCATGCTTACGAAGCCTGGGAGCAAATCCACAAGTTTTTTCAAGGTATGATGAAATCCAAAACTCATCAACTTAGATCTGAACTTCGCACCATCAAGAAAGGTGGCAGATCTGTTGCTGAATACCTTCGTCGAGTCAAAACCATCTGTGATGAGTTGAAGGCTATCAAAAGTCCTATTTCAGTTGAAGAACAAACTGAACTCATTTTATCTGGTCTTCCTCCTGACTTCAATGCGTTTGTCACTGCTGTTCATGCTCGAGAAAATCCTTACTCACTCAATGATTTACGTGTTGAACTGATGTCCTATGAAATGATGCTTGCCAGACAGAATGAAATTCTCCTGTCAGATTCAATGACTGTCAATGTGGTTCAGAAGGTTTCCTCTGATCCAAAAGAAAATTTTAAGACTGATTCATCAGTCATGAGACCTCCCTTTGCTTCTATTCAAGGAGATCAGCCTCAAAGATCATATAACACTAATAATGAAAGAGGAAGAGGAAGGTTTTACAGCAGGAGTAACAGAGGAGGAAGAGGCAGAGGACGAAGCAACATTCAATGCCAACTCTGTTACAAATTTGGACATGGAGTTCAAAGTTGCTGGCATAGGTTTGATGAAAATTTTGTGCCTGAGTTCTCATCTCCAGAAACTCATCAGTTCTTTCCACAATCACAGCCTTCGTTTCAGAGATCTTTTCAGTACAACAGACCTGCTTCTGTCAACCAATCTCAAGCTTTGTTGACAACAAGTCAACCTCATCATCATAACTCACAACTCTGCTCTATGACTTCACAGTCTCATGGACAAGGACTCTTACCAACTCCTTCAAATGTTCAGCCTATGGAGTGGTATCCAGACTCAGGTGCATCTCATCATGTGACTGCAAATCCTCAAAATCTTCTACAAAGCACACAATTGTCAGGAGCAGACCAGGTTTACATAGGAAACGGCCAAGGTTTGAGAGTCAATGCTACTGGTTGCTCTTCTTTTTCTTCTCCCCTCAAACCACATACTCACCTACATCTTAACAACTTATTACTTGTTCCTTCCATAACCAAAAATCTCATTAGTGTTAGTCAATTTGCTCGAGACAATAATGTTTATTTTGAGTTTCACCCCTTTCACTTGCTTTGTCAAATCCCAGGTATCTCATGAGGTCTTGCTGGAAGGTGCTTTGGGAACTAATGGATTGTACAGTTTTCAAGGAGTCAATCTCTCCTCCAAATCAAATAAGTCATCAAGCCAACAATGTGTCTCTGTTCTGCCTTCAGTTCTGTTCCTTGTAGTCAAAATTCTCTATGTAATGTTTTAGCTTGCACTAATACCCCTCTCACCAATGTACTCCCACCAAACACATCCAATAAAGTCAGTAGCCTTCCAAGCACTGTAGGATCAAACCATATGTACTCTCTCTGGCATTGTAGACTGGGTCATCCTCACATTGAGGCTCTGAACTCTGTTCTCAAGTCTTGTAATATTCCTGTGTCTAATAAAACTACCATTCCTTTTTGTTCTGCATGTTGTTTGGGTAAAATACATAGACTACACTCTGGTCCTTCTACCAAAATTTATGAAAAACCTTTTGATCTTGTTTTTAGTGATCTGTGGGGTCCAGCCCCTGTCAAGTCCTCAATGGGTTTCACTTATTACATCTCTTTTGTTGATGCTCATACTAGATACACTTGGTTTTATCCCCTAAAACAAAAATCTGAAGCATTGCTTGTTTTTAATCAGTTTCGTGCCCTTATATCAAATAATTTTCAGTCAACTATTAAAGCTCTTCAAACTGATTGGGGTGGAGAGTTTAGACCCTTTCATCAACATCTTAAAAATTTGGGTATAATTCACAGAGTTGCTTGTCCTCACACTCATCATCAGAATGGTGTTGTTGAGAGAAAGCATCGTCATATAGTTGAAACTGGTCTTACCTTGCTTGCTCATGCATCTTTACCAATCAAATTTTGGGATCATGCCTTTATCTCAGCTGTGTATCTCATTAACTCTCTTCCTACTGCTGCCTTGAACTTTGAGGTTCCTTCTATGAAATTACACAAAATTCTGCCTGACTACAAGTCATTCAAGGTCTTTGGGTGTGCTTGTTTTCCTTTCCTAAGACCCTACAATAATCACAAATTGGATTTTAGGAGCAGTGAGTGTATTTTCCTTGGTTATTCTCCTACTCACAAAGGCTACAAGTGCTTGAATTCATCTGGCCGACTATTTGTCTCTAAAGATGTTCTCTTTAATGAGACAAAGTTTCCTTATCCTATCTGGTATGGTTCGACATCCAACCAGGCTCCAACTTCTTCTTCTTCTTCTGTCTCTAATCTGATTCCATTGGTTGACTCACATGTACATCCATTACCAACACAGGATTTGAACACTCAAAGTTCCCAAGCATCCAGCAGCAGCACCTCATTTGAACACTCAAAATTCCCAAGGCCATCCTCTATAGCACCAGCAGATCATTCTTCACTCTCTAACAATGATTTGTCCTCTGAAATGTCACCTTCCCACGACACTTCCTCCACTTCTAGGTCAGTCTCAACTCCGGCATCTTCAGGTTCCTATTCTCCCATCCCTGTTTCTTTTAGTTCTTCTTCTTCTTCTTCAGCTGACTCTGGTTCAGAATATATACCCTCTGGCCCACTCCATCTTTCACCCTCTCACACTATCACTACCCGCTCCAAGACTGTTCCCCACTCCCAAGTCTTGTCTATTTCTCTTGAACCTGTCACAATAAAACAAGCCTTGGCTAATCCCAACTGGTCTGCTGCTATGAAAACTGAGATGTGTGCTCTAGAAGCTAACTCCACCTGGTCTTTGGTTTCTCTTCCTCCCAACCGAACTGCTATTGGTTGTAAGTGGGTTTTTCGTGTTAAAGAAAATTCTGATGGCACTCTCAACAGGTACAAGGCTAGGTTAGTAGCCAAAGGTTTTCACCAACAAGCTGGGTTTGATTACACAGAAACTTTTTCCCCAGTGGTGAAGCCTATCACTATCCGAACCATTCTTACAATTGCCATCTCTTTTGGCTGGACATTAAGGCAACTAGATGTTAATAATGCCTTTCTCAATGGCATTCTTGATGAAGAGGTGTATATGCAACAGCCTCCTGGTTTTGAATCCACCAATAAATCTCTTGTTTGTAAGTTACATAAAGCCCTTTATGGTCTCAAACAGGCACCAAGGGCTTGGTTTGATAAACTCAAGACATCTCTACTGCATCTTGAATTTATTGCTAGTAAATGTGATCCTTCACTGTTCATCTACAGGAAGTCAGCCAAATGTATATTTCTCTTGGTTTATGTTGATGATATAATCATTACAGGGAATGACCCCAGCTTTGTTCAGATTCTCATTCAGAAGCTACATTCTGAGTTTGCTCTTAAGGACCTTGGGATTCTTGATTTCTTTCTTGGTATTGAGGTTCAGCGAACATCCTCTGGTGCATTGCTTCTTAATCAGTCCAAATATATCAGAAATCTTCTTGGAAGAGCTCACATGGCCGAAGCCAAAGGTGTCTCTACACCCTTTCCATCTGGCTGCAAACTCTCCAAACATGGGTCCAATCACTACTCAGATCCATCTTTCTATCGTTCTATTGTTGGGGCTCTCCAATATGCTACTCTTACTAGACCTGACATCAGCTTTTCTGTTAACAAAGCTTGCCAGTTTATGGCTCAACCTCTTGAAGAGCATTGGGCTGCAGTCAAAAGGATTTTACGTTATTTAAATGCCACCCTGCATCATGGTATGCTGTTGCAGCCGTGTTGTCCAAGTCAGTTATTCTCTATAACTGCTTTTTGTGATGCTGATTGGGCTAGTGATCCGGATGACAGACGATCTACTTCAGGAGCATGTATTTTCTTTGGTTCTAATTTGGTGTCATGGTGGTCTAAGAAGCAAAATTTGGTTGCAAGGTCTAGTACTGAGGCTGAGTACCGTAGCCTTGCTCTAGCTACAGCAGAGGTTCTTTGGCTCAAGTCTCTTCTTCATGAGCTTCAAATTCAGTTTGGCACTCCTCTCATTTTGTGTGATAACCTGAGTACTGTCTCTCTGTCTCACAATCCTGTTCTTCATGCTCGGACAAAGCATATGGAATTGGACATCTTTTTTGTTCGAGAACGTGTTATTGCTAAAGAAATCCAAGTTTGTCACATCCCCTCTGTGGATCAAGTTGCTGACACTCTTACTAAGGGTTTATCTGCTTCCAGGTTTGCTGTTTTACGGACCAAACTCAAGGTGGTAGACTCTCTTAGTTGTCTCCATCCACCCTGAGTTTGAGGGGGCATATTAGAATAAAAGAATAGATAGAAAAGGTGTACAGCTGTAAAAGCTGTACACAGGGGTATCCTTGTAACTTGCTCTAAGGGCTTTTTAGTCTTTTCCTCTTGATCAGTTTTTGCCAACTGATTCTGGTTGTAACAGAACCAGATGACGTGGCGCGCGTTTGGCTCCCTTGGGTCTATATTAGACCTTGTAGTTATCGTTTCACTGTTATGAAAAATATCTCACTTTCTTCTCTTTCTCTCGAACGTTCTTCTCTCTCTCACGAACTCTTCTCTCTTCTTTTCTTCCATGAATTCTTTTACGGACAACTGTTAATATTTGGAACTTTGGAGTTTGAACCTCCAAGATTGCAGCAAGTGCATTTTCTACACGTGAATTTGTAAAAATGAAAGGTTTGAGGAGAATAAAATAAAATATTTTACAAAAAATTGTAGATGTGTTGTGCTCAAATGTGTCCATGGCTGAAACGGGACTGTGTTGCAAGGAAGAAGATGCAGAAGTCATAGATGGTGAACTCCATGGATCAGGCCCTCAAAAAGGAGGTGTTTGATACCATAAAGAGTGTATGAGAGAAAGTGTTGGAAAGTGAGAGAAAATGTGAGATAAAGAGAAGAAAAGGCATTGATCGATTCGAATATTACACAGTAACTCAAGTTATACAGAACGGATCTATTTATAGAGTGAGAAGAGCTTTCACACCAATGAATCAACTAGCTAACACAAGTTGTACACATTTAACAAACTAACTAACACCATGGGGTATAATCTACTGTAACCTCGTACAAGTACAAGGTGTGGTAATGAAGCATTTGATATGCTATACACTAATAATCAAAGAGTGAGAATGAGAGATACTGATAGGACCCCACTAATGATAGGGAATTATTTAGGAAGGATGACTCAGCTAATAAAGGGAATATTATAGAGATGAGGTTGTTGGAAGGCTCCAATTCTATTAGAATGGATGAGGTGGCAAGGAGAGAGGGTGAGGTGGTTAAAAGGCAGTAGGGAAGTGAGGAGAGACATCTTTGGGCATTTGGAACCTTGGGCACCTTAGGGTGATTTGGGAGAGACTAGGGGCTCTAGAATTCCTCTAGAATTATCCTTTAAAGATTTCCTTACTGTTAGTTAATTTTCATTGTATTTTTCTTCTTCTTGTAATTTGTCTCTGAATTACTGTATCAGCTATAATGGTCTCTAGAAAAATATATAAAAATCTGATTATTCAGACCAAAGTCATTGTTCTTGGTGTTATTTCTGTATTTGAGTAGAAGGTCCTTATCAGACACACACTGCAAACCCTTATTAGATGCTGATGTCAGATTATTCTCAGTTCTGAAGAGAGTAATCTGTTTGTGAGTATAGTAATACTCATACTAATTCCAACTCCTAGCATATCCTGATATACATGAAAAATCAGAATGGAACATGCAAAAATAATTGTCCCAATAATCAACTATTTAGGAATCTTCCGTGACTAATATCAATGGCGTCCATATTTAGGAAAGCCAGTTTGGATATCTTTGATCACTGCCTTGGTTCTTTGATGACTGTTTTTAACCAGGAACAGCAATGAACCCCTCACTTTCATCCTTCCCCTACTGCGTTAGGACTATCTTTCCAATAAAGCAATTTGATCTGTGCGAGGGTTTCAGATTCATTTTAATCTTCAATTATACTGCATTCTTTCTCTAATTTATTTGGTGAAACTCACTTTGTTATCTCTCATGCATTTTTCATTTCAGGAAATTATTAACGATGACGATGAAAAGCTGAATGGGCTGAAAAGTGACTTGGGTGAAGGGGTATATAAAGCAGTAGTGACAGCTTTAACAGAGATAAATGAATATAATCCTAGTGGGCGGTACATAACCCCAGAACTATGGAACCGCAAACAGGGAAGGAGAGCAACTTTGCAAGAAGGAATACAATTTCTGCTGAAACAATGTAAGATACATAAACGCAAGAGGAGAATGACGCGAAGGTTTGTATGTAACTAGACAATGTATTTGGGTTACTGCATTTTTCTTTTAAACCGGATAGATAGAATAAGCCAGAAAGAAAAAGATTTTAAAAGCAGATTGATATATGGCTTAGTTACTCATCGCCGAGGTTACACTTCCTCTCTCAGGAAATTACTAGTTGATTTATAGAGTATTCAGAAGGTTCCCCCTATTGTCGATTTATGATTACTGTTACTGTTTTCAATATCTATCATATAACTGTGGACTGTATTGCTGAAAGGCTGATCCATGCTACAGGAATAGACACTAATGCATACGGAGAGGGAATTATGCTTGGCAAGCAGGCAACATACATCTATATCCATATGGAGAGCAGAGCTGCAAACCTATTAGTAATAAATAGTTTTTAGTAATTCATGATGTATGAAATTAGACTACTTAATTTCACATGAAACTTTATTACTATGAGCATCTAGCTTAGAATCAGCCAGGACTCGTAATGCCAGCTTTTAACTGTTTGTCTCTAGCGTGAAGAGGACATGGATGTTACAACTTGTATGACTGTATTATTTAGGTTTTTTTTTTTTTTTTTTGGTATAATCCGGAGGTATCCCCATTCAACCTCCTCTTGTCACCTTGCCCTCGGGATACGGCCCTGTCGGCTAACCCCTCATTGGAAGAGCGGGTGCATTGAGCTTCGCTAACGGAGAAAGGATGAGACTAATCCCCCAACCAAGAAGGAGACACTTTCCTCCTCTGGCCAAAGATTTTCAAAGAATTTGCCAAACCCTGCCTCAAGCAAACCCTTGGGAGCTCAGTTGCCAACTGAGCTACCCTTGGGGGTTGTATTATTTAGCTTTAATTTACACCATTTAGGCATAACTATCTTTTTACTATCTCCAGGTCATGGTGGATCTAAGACGACTGTTAAGATATTAAAATCATCCCAAAAGGTCGTATTAGCTTTTAAAATATTTCGATTCCAATAGCAAAAAATCAAAATCCAGAAAGAAAAAAAATGAAGTGTTCAACACTCTTCGCAAAACAAAACACACAACAAAAGTAATGTCACAGTTGAAACTGAAAATCATAATCTACTCATATCTCAATTAATGACACAAACACGCACACACAACGATATCACAATCGGAGGAAAAAACAGAACCGCATACAAAAAATTACATAAATATGATAACAGAAGCGCATATAAACAAGGCAGTGAAGTTTTTACCTTAAGATCGTTCAGTAAAGCACCTAGGGTTTACAGAACTGCGTATAGATGATGATGAAGAAGCAGAAGTTCTGATGAAGATAGATGCTTTACACGTCCAGACTTTGATGCATTCAACCAAACACAAATCACTAAAAAGCTGCGAGTTCAAGCGGTGCGGCCCAATACTATGTGAAAATTTTATTCAAAATTTCTTTACATTTATTTAAAGGCTAGTTGGAAGTTTTTTTTTTTTTTGTATCTTTTCTCGAGGTGCCAGCATGGCAGCATTATTTCAAAAAACAAGTGATAAGATCAGAGATGCAGCAATGTGAAAAAAATATGTGCAGGTTATTTTATTTTTTTTTATTTTTATATTTGGGATAGGTTATATTTATTACCTATTTTTTTACTGCATCTCACTACCAAATCTTAACCGTTAATTTTCGTCAATCTAACTGTTATAATTTATGAAATCATATTTATTAATTAATTATTAATTTGCAATGAATTATAACCATTAGATTGATGGAAATCAACGATTAAGATTTAATAGTAAGAGATAATAAGAAAAATAGATATTAAGTATAAATTTTCCCTTTATTTTTTAGTACAAAAGAAAGCCCAAAGAATTAAAAAACTACAAAATAGAGGGAACAGGATCCAGGAGGGAAAAAATAATTAAGTGATACAGGCCCAGTTGGTTCCTCTCACATAAGTGAATTTTTCTTTCATTTTTGCCTCTCTCATATTTTTCTTTTCCCATTTTACCCCCTATTTTGAGAGAAGAGACACCCCAAATTTTATAGGCCAAGCGCAGTACAATTCTTCTCCTAGGAGGGGATCCAGATCAGCAAGAGCTACCGCCTACCGGAAGCACCACGAAATCATCTCCGAAGGAAAATATCTAATATAATACTGTTATACATTTTTTTTATCTAATATAATATTGTCAATAGAAATCGATGAATGAATGTGATATTTATACATATAGGACAAAGAAAAAAAAAATTATCCAAATATTAGTTGCCTACTACACAGTGTATGGAAGATGTTCTCCTCCTAAAGAGGGGGCCTTCTTGGACTTTGAGGCTGGACTCGCGGGCAGAGCCAGCAATTTAAGTGATGGGGTTAAAATAAAAAATACTATATTACAAATAAAAGTAGTGGAAATACAATACAAACCTAATATGGAAAATATTATTATAATAACTATTTGAGAATAATATAAAACATTAAAAAGACATTCATTTTACACCTTAATATTTCGAGTTGAAGTGATTCTTTACAATAACCATATGAAAATCACAATTGAAGATGTGTATTCTGTTCTTCCCTCCTTCTTTTGTCTCCACTGCATGATAGTGTTTTAAAAATCGGCTCGGACCGGCCGGGTCTCGGTTATAATAGCCCAATAGAATTAATTAGCAAAATATATGTGATTAGATAATTAAGCATGTATTAGTGTGTAAAAATAAGTAAAATCCCTTATAAAATTAATTGGGGTCACTTTTGAGGAAAAAAAGTGTACTCAGTAAAAATTAAGGGGTATAAATGGGTGTAGACAAAAGTACCCAAAATATAAAAATGAAAGTAGAAATATTCCTAGAAAAATATTCCAGACTGTTGGGTAAAGTTTGGTAATTAATGGAGTTGAATAGATAGATGAACCAACACTCACTTAACCTATGTTAAGTGACTTGAAAATAAAAGGACCCAAACCCATCCCCATTCCCTCATTGTGCGCAGAAGAAGAAAAAAAAAGAAGGAAAAGGAGAGGGAAAGAAGAAGAAAGGGGAAAAAGGAGAGGAACCATAGGTGAGGCAAACCTTGATGGTTTTGAGTGATTCAAAAGCCTAAACCACTTCAAATCTTCCCCTCTTTCACAATCCTAGCTTGGGTCTTGGTGGGGAGTTGTGTGGGTGGAGATTTTTCTTCCCAAAGTTTTGACCCTTCGGAGAAGTGTGAGATTTGGGAGCTTCTACCTCCATGGAAGCTTGAGGAACCATCACCCCTTGATTGTGCAACACTTGGTGGTAAGATTTCATCCTTTAAACTCTATTTTCATGAAGAATCCATGATTTAGGTTTTGGATGAATAGTGTTTTGGGGCTTATGGTTATGTGAGTAAATGGGCTATGTTCTAGGAAGATTGAGGCCTAGAGTATGTTGAGAAAAATGCTAGGAATGACATTTAATCGGTGAAAATAAGTTTATATAGTCATATGATTTTGTTTGGAAAATTACAAAATTATGCATTTGACTAGGGTTTGGCTTGTTTTGTGATCAATGGTTTGGTTTGGTTGATTGTTGATATTGTCCATGTGATGCTTAGGATTGAGGCATTTGGACCAACCGTGAGTAACCAACCATTGGAGCAAGCTATGGAGCTCGGTTAGCTCCTTGAAATTGATATGTGTTGTGAAGGTTGGTGAAGAACCAAGGTTGAGTTGGAAGCATTGAGGTAAGCCTTCGGACCTTGGGTGTAATTCCCTTTATTGTTCCACCAAGCCCTGAACGGGTAATGGTGTGTTGTTGTATATAAATGCAATGAAATAGTGTAATGCTTCGTTATATGTATTTGCATGCTTTGGTGTGACATAGGATGGTGTTTCCCTATGTTGGTATGTAGCATGACGATGCGTAAATCATACTAGGTAGTTTAGCTGGCCAGTAGGACTATTTGCATCTGAGTATCCTTAGGACAGCTCGAGAGCTCGAGGGATTTCTCCTGGAGATGTTGTGTACACTTGCATGGATATGTATTTGCTGCATTATTATTGTCATTGCTATTACACTGTTATTGAACTATGGGGTGGAGAGATACTCCAAGGACCCCTGGTTTACTGGATATATTCGTATATCTCACCCCGTGTTGTTGGGGACCCCCTTTCAGGAAAGGATGCTGCAGGAGCCTCTGATGGCAAGTGGCCATATTTGAAGTGATTGGGCATATGAAGATATTGTGTCAATTGATTAAGCATGTTATTTTGTAGTTCACATGTATAGGATTGCTAAATGAGAATCAATTGTCATATGCATGCTATATTTATTTGGGTGGACTTAGCCTATGCTCATGCTTTTGGTATCTCTTTTGTTGATGGGAGCCAAGGAGTGATCATAGTGTTTTGTAGCTAAGTCCCATGATTTGTAATTAAAACTTGTAATCATGATGTAATGTTGTAATTATTGGATATTGCATATATGATGAAATGATATGCATGTTTCTCTTAGTGTATGAGTATCTAGAGAGACTAGAATTCATGTATTGAAAGGATTATATGATGTAAATTA
Organism: Gastrolobium villosum; assembly: GCA_032173675.1. Lineage (NCBI taxonomy): Eukaryota > Viridiplantae > Streptophyta > Magnoliopsida > Fabales > Fabaceae > Gastrolobium > Gastrolobium villosum. The sequence continues at coordinate 8,041 of JAVKPL010005961.1, read as the reverse complement.
GGTGAAAGAAGACCTTTAGGTTGGAAAACCAATTCAAAACAAAGATACCCTGTCTTGTTGTCCAATTTTAGTATCCTATATGATAGATTTGGACCCTTGTGTCTTGATGGAAGTTGTAGATATGTTTCCTAGCTTTCCATAGAGACCAAGATTGTGTAATTTGGATAAGTATAACTAAAGTTATGGTTAAAATACCACAGGAAGGTCAAATTGCCCTGTTTTGGGGTACACAGCCCTGTTGTCTGGCGCTAGGAGCGCCAACGGCCAAAATTAGGCAGTGGCGCTGGCGCTGAGGGCGCCACTTTGGCGCTGTCAGCGCGGGGGATCTGCTGTTTCAGCACCTGTCGCTTAGAAATCTCATAACTTGGGCTACGGTGCTCCGATTTGAGCGCGGTTTGAACCCACGCGTAACTAATGGAAAATCCTATAATATAATGGGAAAATGGAGACCATAATAAATGAAATGAAAGTATGGTATTAAGCTTTAAGTATGTTATTCCGCAATGTATTATGGTTATGGTCACGCAATTGGGTAATTTTAATTCGGCTTGCTTTAAAAAGAAAAATTTAACCGGATTTAATTGCACCAATGTGATTGTAATTGCGCTTAATATCATAAGTCAATGTTAACAAACCGGTTCTAGAACGGGGTGTTACATTTTATGGTATCAGAGCAGTTTTGTAGGGAAACTTGTGGACTATTGTTATATGTGTTTGCTGTTTAATGTTTTGTAGTTGTTTTGGTACTCTTGATGATTATTGCATTTTTGATCACTTAGTGTGAGCCTGATCAACTCATTTCTGGGTGTAACTTGTGTAGTGTCATGACGAGGAACCGGAATAACGCCGAAGCATCGAATGCAAACGCTCAGCCAGATCCTGTTTTGGCTGCTTTGGTTAGGCCACGAGTTGGTCGTGGGGCGACGGTTGGGCAGCCGGATCCTATGGTTGAAACCCTGGCAGCTGTGCACAGGGAGTTGGAAGTTAGTCGTCGAGCTAACAAAATTTACTCAAAACAAATGAGGACACGCGGAATGCTATGACCGCAATGATGAATGAGCTGAGGGCGATGAGGGGTGCTAGACCCGAGAACCGACAACCCTCTCCTCCTCCACACACTGCCACGCCTACTCCACCTGCTCACAATGAAGAAGACGGAGCGGGTGATAATGAGGGTGAAGCAAGTCACCACTCAGGTAGTCATAGCCATCACACTGAGGTGCGTCAACTACATGCAGAACAGGTTGATGAGCATGAAGCCGAAGAGAGAAGATTAATGGCTTTTAGAAAACACAAACCTCCTTCTTTTAAAGGAGAATATGACCCTATGGTGGCAGCAAAATGGCTCCAAGCTATGGAGAAGATTTTCAGGGTTATGAGATGCCCTGATGCATTGAAGTTGGTCTACTCCGTTTATATGTTGGAAGAGGAAGCGGAGGATTGGTGGACTAATACTGTGCAACCTCTTGAAGCTGAAGGCCGGGAGATTACCTGGCGATTGTTTGAGACGCTGTTCTTAGACAACTACTTTCCTAGGGAGGCTAGGGAAAGGAAGCAGAATGAGTATAACGATTTGAAGCAAGGGTCAATGTCTATTGATCAATATTTTGCCAAGTTCAATGAATTGGTGAAATATGCTAATTATGGGCGAGCTTTACCCACTTCAGCTGAGATGACCTCCAAGTTTCAGTGGGGTCTGAATGAGAAGATGTCTCGGAAGATGTCAAACTGTGACATCCGAGAGTTCAGCCGGTTTGTGAATCAGTGCCGGAAGGTAGAAGAGGTATATGGTGTGTCCGGTACCAAGAAGCCTTCTGAGGCCCAAGCACCTACTTCCAATAAAGCAACAAGCTCTGGTTATTGGAAGAATAAAAAGATGAAAGATAAGAAGCTGAGTGTGAACAACCCAGCAAATATATTCAAGAAACCGAGGACTTAGAAGAATTTTGTTGATAGAGGACCTCCTCCTAAGTGTAAAGGATGTGGGAGGGAGCATAGAGGCCAGTGTGCCACCGGTGAAATTATATGTTATAAATGTGGAAGGCCCGGCCATTACTCAAGACAGTGTCCTCAGAATGAAGTGAGGACTATGGCAGTTCAAGCTGCGGCTGTTCCTGTTTCTGTTGTTCCACCAATGATAGAGGCACAGACGGTTGGTAGAGTATACACCATGGACCGTCAGCAATCAGAAAAGGCTCCAAATCTTGTGAAAGGTATAATTTATATTGATAATATGGATATTGAAGTTTTGTTTGACTCAGGAGCTACACACTCCTGTATGTCTGATTTTATGGCCATTGGGCTAAACTTGCAAATGTACGACATTTCTCCTCCAATGAAAGTGGTGACTGCTACCGGAGAGAAGTGTTACACATCAGTATTATGCAAGGATGTAGAATTTAAATATGAAGGCCGAGATTATGTGCTGGATTTTTTTTGTTTGCCGATGATCAGTCTTTAAGTTATCTTGGGAATGGATTGGTGTATCAAAGAACTGTGCTATGATTAAATAAAGGACACTAGATGTAGAACTTTGTTTGTCGCAAAAAGAAAGCACTATTTATTCAGTTTCAGATCGTGTCTCGATATTACTGTTAATATTATATGAACGAACTGGATAAACCCCTTGCAAATGGAACAGGTATCTTGAGTATCTGTAATGAGATCACGATCATGAGGATTCAAGGATATTGCATGTCTATTCCTAATTATATGTTCCTAGTCTAGAGACACTGAGTTTGGGGATCAGTGATCTCGAATAAAGACTAGTACGACTTATCTACTTGTATATGGATACAAGGTAAAGACCTAATGAGCTGCAGATATGGAGATATCTTAGCTAAAGTCGTGGGTGGACCTATAAGAGTATAGCTCGCACTGAACAGACCCAAAAAGAGACTCTATGAGGAAATCTCACAGATAGTGTCATTAGAGTAATCTCTTTATGTTTGGGTATGTCTTTCCTTAGACCAGAAGTTATTACCTAGAGTGTGTTCTTGAAGGCATGTTTTGATTGTATACCTCGTCTGCCTGAAACATGGAGACTCATAGGTATACTGTTGGGCATGTCCTTAAAGGGCACAGGGCTAGGGTAATAAGCTGAAGGAATTGTCAAATCTCTGTGAGAGATTAGGTTATCTGTAAACCGGAGAAATCGGGATGACATTTACAGGGACTCGAGAATCTATGCATAGTAAGAGATCATGAGATGATCTGCCTTTAGAGTCAGTAAATTGAAGATTCCCTATTTCGAATAAAGCTTACCCTAAACCGCAGGGGTTGATACATTTCCTTACCCTAGGTTAATGGGAAGATAACCGAGACGAAGGGAAATACATACGGTAACCAAATATGTGCAATAGGTTGATCAAGTCATTAATCTGACTAGTTCTGGGGCAACAAAGCATTGCTAGTGCTCTGTGTTGTCATTAATTGGGTTGTGGGCTTGTTGGGCCCAAGCCCAGTTATGTCAGAAGCTAAGTTGGACCTAATGGGTCACACACTAACACCTTGTAGTCATGATGGACTAGCTTTAAAGGTATTGGGCCTAATAATGTTATTAGCCCAAGAAGCTGTTTGGAAGCCCACCTAAATGGGTGGGTGGTGCATGGAGTTTAGTAATGGGCTTGGATAGTCCAAGCCATTACTAATTAATTTAATTAGTTAAATTAATAATCAAATATTTGAATTTCGAATCTTGAATTTGAAATTTGAATTTTGAAATTTGAATTTAGAATTTGAATTTCGAAATTCGAATTTTGAATTTGAAATTTGAAATTTGAATTTGGATTTGAATTTTGAAATTCGAATTTTGAATTTGAAATTTGAAATTTTGAATTTTGAATTTTGAATTTGAATGTTTGAACGTTTGAATTCAAGTGTTTGAATTCGAATTTGAATTGGTTTTGAAAAGTTGTTTCATAACAAAAGGATAAGACAGGATCTTATTGGAGCATATTCCTTGGATGAAGAAGCATCTTTGGAGGCACTCCCTTGGCTGTTTGGTGCGCAACTTTTAGGTGATAAGAGTGTTATCTTATCACTTAAAACAAACCTCCATTCAGATTTGGTGGTTGAGGGAATCAGTGGGTGAGTTGATTCAAATTTTGAATGCAACTACTCAATGTATTTGGACCCTTTCTAGGGCTGAATTATGCGCATGAGAAGTATATACTATATGATAGTTTATGAATTTAAGTTTAAATTATTTTGAACTTAATTTCATGTGGATAAGATTGGAGGTTGTTGGGAAAGTTAGTTTTGCAACAGCTCCACCTTATCTCACTGTTCTATGCGCAACTTTTAAAGAGATTTGAAAGTTTGTTTTTCATTTTGAATGATTTAATTCCCTCCTCCTCTCCAAGTGTGCGCATATATATGACTTGTTCCTCATCTTAGGGTTTTGTGAAAAACCTAGCCAACTCTCCTCCATCTGTGCACCATTCTGTAGGGTAGCTCACTACACCTTTCCAAACAGAATACCTAGCCTCCACCTTCACCACTTGTGCGCATAGCAAGCCTCACTGTGGTGTTCATCTGGTGGCTTTCAAGAAAGGGTTCTTGCATCATTGACGAACGGTGGTGTGGATCACCATTAGAGGGTTTGAACTCTTCAAGCCTGACATCTGATCTCCCTGACTGGTAGAGGGCCAAAACAAGGTAACATCATGCTGTCTTAAAGCATGAACCTATGTGTGCATGTATGTTCTGCAGTAAAATTTTTGTTTTACACCTTACATGCATCGGCCTTCAAAGGCCAGTTTTACTTTCAAGTGGTATCAGAGCCCGGTTGCTTTACCATCGACGGGTGATGGTACCTTGTTTGTGAAAAGAGTCTTTCACGGTCAAAAATCTTTAAAGGGTTAAAGTTTAAATTCTGCATGTGGATTTTGAATCACAAATCCTTTAAAGTGTTAAAGTTTTTGTTTTTATGAACATGAAAATTTGATTCTGTGTTCATAAAACATTATGTATCATGGTTTAGTTTCTTTTTCTTTATGAAAGTTTTAAAAGGAACACCCTTTTTGAAAGGGAAGATTCGGCCATGGAGGGTACTAAGAGTGCCTTGAATGATTTCTTATTTTTCTCCATGAATTGTGTCATGTTTATATGCATGAAATTTTGAGACAAAATTTATCATATAGTCACCTATATGATTCGGCCATGTGGAGATTTATGGCTACATGCATGGTTTAATTTTGTTTTCTTTGAGAAAGAATTAACAAAATTTGAATTGAAATTGTTTTTAAATTCGGCCAATGAGAAATTTAAGATTATGAATCTTGATGTTATTTTGATATTTAAATGTTAAATGTCAAAATACATGTGAAAATGTTATGTGATAATATAATGTTTGTGTTTGCAAGTTTTGAACTTTTCAGGTACAAACAGGAAGGGGATGGTCATGGTGCCCGGATTTGAATTTTTTGAATTTTAAATTAATGTGTAATCGTGCATTTTAATTTACAAATGTATTTGTAATTTTGTTCCTCCAAAATGTTATGGAGTTTCTTTAATTATTTGTAATTAGAGAAATAGGCTAGTGGCGTATAGACGACAAGCGGCCGTTGCTTAAAGAAGCAAAAAGGACAAAAGCGCGAGCACCATGGCTATCTCAATATAAACTGTTTATATGCATGTATGATTAGAACGTCTAGTATGCATAAATTGGGCAAACCGCGTTTGTATGGTTATTATGTTTGTCCAATAACGACTAGTGTATACCGATAGATGTTTGACATAGGTAACGACTAGCATGATAACTTACAATATGCGTTTGATGGGACCTAATTAACCCCAAGATAAAAGGAACCCTTAAAAGGAATAAATAATTAAGCATATGATTATCTCCCACCACCAATGCTACTCAAAACTCTTCTACATAGTGTTGCTCCACAACTCAGTTGGGACCCACTATTTCGTTGGGCTAGAGTAGTGTTTGAAGTGTAAGACACTTAGGGTGCTGGTTTAATGCTTAACTAAGAATTAAGTTGCAGGCAAATCCGTGCTTATGTGCTTAGGGTAATGGTGCTAGGTTGGTTGCATGAGATGCACCACTAAGTGACAAAGAGTTGTCAACCTAATGTTAAGAGAGAGGTATGAGATACTGTTGATAAAGATCAACCCTTTATTTAAATTAATCTTGCGGTCTCAGACGGAGGTTAAAATAAATAATTGCAGTCTTAATCCCACTAAGGTAAAATCTAAAGTAGATTAACCCTAAGTCAAAAGGAAGGGTCATTGACTTAGATAAAATAGTGGGAGGGGCAAATTATTTCAAGTCTTTAATAATTTGCTTTTAACTACATAACCGTATATTAACTAAAACTATCTTTACATCCTTTTCAGCTTATAGTATGACTAATCCACTGTCACTGCGTTCAATACTCGATACGAATAAACTGACCGGTTCAAATTTTATGGACTGGTATCGGAACCTAAGAATAGTTCTAAGGGCCGAAAAGATTGCCTACGTTTTAGATGCTGTAATACCCGTAGCTCCACGGGAAGGGGAAGAAGGGTTTGCGGAATTTGATCGTAACCCATCAACAGCACTTGGATGACAATGTGATGGCAGTATGCATCATGTTGGCATCCATGTCGCCTGAACTGCAAAAGCAGCATGAACATATGGATGCTCCCTCTATTATCGTACATCTCAAGGAGTTGTATGATATTAAAGGCAGGCATGAGAGGTATGAGGCCCTCAAGAGAACTGTTCTCTTGTAGGATGACTGAGAGCATGTCTGTTGCCAGCCATGTTCTCAAGATGATCGGGCTGATTGAGAAGCTAGGAAACCTAGGCTTCATCATGGATGCCGAGCTAAGTAATGACTTAGTCCTCACCTCACTACCACCTTCCTACAGTCAATTCATCATGAATTACAATATGCATGGGATGCAAGTGAGCTTGCCTGAGTTGTTAAGCATGTTAACAACAGTCAGGGTTCTATCAAGAGGAATAGGACACAGGCTCTTTTATTTGGCTGGGCCTAGCAAGGCCAAAGGAAAAGGTAAGGAGCCTGCAAGAGGTGACCCCCTTAAGCCCAAAGGAAAATCCAAGAAGAAGAAGGGCAAGAAGAAGGGTAAGAAGGCACCTAAGGACAAGGGTGATGCTGAGTGCTTCCATTGTGGCAAGAAAGGCCACTGGAAGAGGAATTGTCCAGACTACCTGAACAATGTGAAGGACAAGAAGCATGGTGATGCTTCTGCCTCAGGTATTTTCATGATTGAGATAAATTATTCTTATGCTAATCCATCCTCATGGGTATTGGATACCGGATGTGGTTCTCATATCTGCAATATGTTGCAGGTACTTAGGAGCCCAAGGAGATAGGATAGAAACGAGGTGGATCTCCGCGTTGGCAATGGAGCAAGAGTTACTGCTCATTCAGTTGGAGATGCTGACCTTATTTTGCCTACGGGCCTTTTATTGCATTTGAATAATTGTCTTTATGTTCCGCAAATTTCTAGAAACATTATTTCAATTTCTTGTTTAGAACAAGATGGATATACTTTCAGTATTAGGGATGGTACTTTTTCTATCATTTTGAATGATATGGTTTACGGTACTGCTTCTTTATGTGTTGGAAATGGGAAATGAAGTGCTCAATATAGATGTGAAACGACCTAGGACGGATAATCAATCTTATCTTTGGCACTGTAGACTAGGGCACATAAATGAAACAAGATTGTCTAGGATGCATAGAGATGGATACCTGGACTCCATGGATTTGGAATCCTATGGACAATGTGAATCTTGTCTAGCTGGGAAAATGATTCAACAAAAGCCCAAAGGGCTTGAGAGTCATAGGGCTAGTGAGTTATTAGAACTCATTCATACTGATGTATGTGGCCCAATGTCTATTGAGGCTAGAGGTGGATATTCTTATTTCATTACCTTTACAGATGACAAATCAAGATTTGGGTATATATACCTAATGAGATATAAATCTGAGCTTTTGAAAAGTTCAAAGAGTTTAGCGAGGAATGAGGTGGAGAAACAGCGTGGCAAGATGATTAGAACATCACGATCAGATCG
>JAVKPL010005960.1:0-25431 GCA_032173675.1 Gastrolobium villosum | reverse complement strand
TTTTTGGTTATATGGTTCCTTGGTTCAGTTACGTGCCTTACTTAAAGAGAGAGAGAGGAAGAGAAAGAAAACACCACACAGCTATATATATATGTACAAGAATTAATAAAACTTCATAACAAAACAAAAACAGCCCAGGCAGTTGCCGCATATATATAGTTGAATTAATGCAGATGGTTTCTCTTCTCACATAGTAATCAATATATACCTCATTTTCCATGTTAGGATTTCATCTGGTCTTCCCCACGAAAAAGATTCTTCACTGTTTTTTTCCCTAACCAACTCCAACCCTTCTCTCTCTCTCTCTCTTTCTCTTTGGACTCAACTCAAGCAAGCAACAAGTACAATGTACAAATATCACATTATACAATTACCTCATTGCTTCATGATGATTACGATGATGAACTTGTTACATTATATAATCATATATATTTTCTGGCACACACAATAAACAACAAAATCAAACTCAAACAAAACCCAAACTACCAAGAAAAATCAAACCCCAAACAACAACAACAAAAGAGAGAGAAGAAAATAGAAAATAATATAAACCAAATAATAAATGTCACTGCTTATAATAATAATAATAATCATAAAGACCTTTGTTCAAGGATATTGTTGATATTAGTCCTTTGGCGTTTAACATTTCCAGAAGCCGTTGAATCGTCAGCACCACTCTTCTCCATCACTGCCTTCAGTGCTTCTTGTATTGAACTTATACAACACTGTTCTCCGCTACTAGTGCTACTTGAATCCTCATCCCCAGTGATGAAAAGCACGTTCTTAACACGCCCAGCAAGCGTTGTGATCTCAGCTTTGAGGGTTCTTAACCTTAACGCTTTCAACGTTTTTATGAGGTCAGTTAAGAGATCTGACCTATCTTCACAGCACAATGAGGCTTTTATCACAAACTTTCCGTCCTCATCAGCTGCATCCACCGTTAGTTCATCGGCCTCAGTAGGCACTGCACTCGTTTCCGCTATCAACGATGTTTGACGCTTCAGTTCCTTCACATGCTGAATCACTTCCGCCAGCAATGAAGCTTTATCTGTCTACAAAATCACAAAAAAACATAACATAAAAAATCATGTAATTAGTAATATAAAAAAGCTCGGAAATTGTGCATGCTGTGAAAAGAAAATGATGGGGTTCTGTGTATGTTTATGAAGTAGATAGGTTATAGCTTGATGATTATGGAATGGAACTAGATAGAATGAACATATTATATCAAATTTTTGCGTCTATCTTTCTCTTCATTAATCATAATTGAGCCCCACATATTTAACAATAAATATTTGATGGTACTGTTGCACCAAAGATCCAGTATATTTTACTAATGAAAATATTACATGTCAGTCAAAATTATCTTTCTTCTGTCAATTTTTGTTTTTCTCTCCTCTGATGTGTAATGCTCTTATTGATGTGATGCACTGAATCTAGATGTAATAGTAGGACCAAAGATTTATTCCCTATTTTAATATATGTAAAGACAAAAAATAGACACATATTATGCGAAATTTTATCATATCCAAAAACTAAGATGGTTTTTTTGAACAGTGGAAGTAGCATGCAGCATCTATAGCTGAGTTGAGATAGGTGTATATATATATACATAGATGAGCGTGCGTGACTGCAAAGGATGCTTCTTTGTCTCTCTGACTATTCAATATTATCCGGCAAGAAATTTCCATGTGTAACTTTTCAACTGTTCTTTGGTTCCTCTTTATCTTATCAATACCCTTTTCTTTCATCTTTATTTGCTTTTTCTAGTAATAACCTCCTCGGAACTACCACACATAGAGGAAGACTAATAAAGAAAAAAAACAAAACAAAAGAACGTTTGCACCTCATTTTCTCAAGGTTATAAGATTTTGGTTGTGGTTATCAGACCAATGTAATGTGTAGAATCTTAGCAAGATTTACAAGTACTCGATGAAAAAATTTAAAAAATAAAATAAAATGTATACAACACATGTTTTAGGCGTGATCATATACTAGATTTTAATTTTTTTTTTCTTACGTTAGCATGACATGATTAATTTTAATATTATAATTTAAATTTGGAATTTGTGTGCTGGGGAAGAATTTAATTAATATAATTAAACTTACTTTGGTTGTGTTGGGCAACAAGCTACGGAGCTTCGCAAGATGGTTGTTGATTCTCTCTCTGCGTCTTCTTTCAGCTTCACTGTGACTCTTGGAAGCTGCAAGAGCCTTAGCTTCCATGATTTCTTGAGCAGTCATCTTACCCAACTCGGCTTGGAGTCCAAAGGGAGCTGAACCGGGTTGAACCATGGGTCCAAGGGTATCTGATAAGATCCTTAGATGTTCAGAAGATGGACCCTCGTATGCAAATTGAAGTGATGGAACCCTTCTGTTGAAATAGCTTGCGTAGGGTGAAGGTTGAGGAGGGACAAGAAACGGGTCATGGTCTCGGACCGGGTTGAAGGAGTGAACCGGAGGCATGGACCATGGTTGCAAGATTGGAGAAACTTCAGGGAACAATAACCCTCTTCCACCTCCAAAGATATTATCACCGTTTTGTTGCATCTGTTGTTGCTGAAGGAATAGCTGCTCTTGATAGCTCTGAATGTTGTTATTGATCTCTTGAGAAGAACACTGCCCTTGAGTTTCTTCCTTTTTCATCTCCCTCTCTTTCTTGTTTTATATGAACTCTGGAGAATTAATCCAAACTCCAAAGCTTTATATATATATATATATATGAATATATCTTGAAGTGAAAAGAGAAGGAATTTTGAGGTTCAAATGTCAGAAAGTTGAGGTAGGTTTTCAACTTTCTTTTTTGTCTGATATGACTTGGAAAAAGAACTGAAAAGAAAAATAAAAAAGGTATTGAGAAGAAGTTTGATTTACACTTGCACAAGGAATAAGAATTGAAATGGACATTAAAGGACCACGTTGTTGAAAAAATGAAAAAGAAAAAAAAGACAAAAACCTTCCTTTGATGTGTGAAGCCTGATTATGGTCTTCTAATTCTGTCTTGTAATTCTCTCATGCTAGCTGAGGATCAATCAGTTACTTTCTTTGTTTCTTTCTGTTGGGTGTTGAAAGAAAAGGCCAAGGCCTTGGATCTCTCTCTCTCTCTTTCTCTCTCACTATGCCTCAATCTCAAATCTCTTGGTAGGTTTATTTCTGCCACAACCTTTGTGGAGGTTAAGGCAATGACCCTTTTTATCCTTTGCCTTCAATAGAGCTTTCCTTTTCCTTTATGCTTTGTTGGTCTCTTTTTGGTTTTTTATTTTATTTTTCTCTTTGATCTCTTTTTTCTCTATGCACTCTGAAGCCTTCACCCTCTAAAATATATAGAGTCTGTTTGAGTACTGCTAGTCCCCTTTCCTTTCTTCTTACGGGATTAACTTTATCTACATCATTCCATGTAGCTTTCAGGGTGTCTGTGTGTGGTATCTTCTTTGTACAACAATCTTACATTGAATAATGTTTTTATAAACATCAAATATGTAGTATAATCTCATAAAGTAACATTTGTTTTTGGTTGCTTGTGAATGGTTCAAAGTGTATAATTACATTACACTATTTGTGTGTTAGAGAGAGATAGGAATGGGAAACAGAAGCAAAGACAGAGTGAACACAACACACAGATTGTCGACCGACCAAGGACCCAAAAAGGCTGATAGTATCATCATGATAAAAAGCTTAGCTTAACTTTTTCTTTCTTTCTTTATATTTTTAATTTTTATTTTTTCTCAATAAACTTATGGTATCCTCCATGAGATTAATCTTTTAGGGGTTTTATAAGAGTTATGTGGTAGGAAAAGTGATTGTGTAATGTTATAGAGATTTGTTTTGCGTGCCGTAGTTTTTTTTTTTTTTTTTTAAAAAAGTGCGGGCCCCACAAAATATTGTGTGTGTAGGAAACTTTGTTGTGTCATGTGACATGATAGATGCAAACCCCATCTTTTAGTGGCGTGAAACATAACAATTTTTACCACTGACTCCAAATTGCTTATTGTAGGAATCGAACTCATGACTTCATCAAAGGGCTCATACCCTTACTAAACTCATTTGGCACAGGTGGTAAGGAATCTGGGCCCCTTAACCAGAGGTCTTGAGTTCGAGCCCTGGGAATGGAAAAAAGGGATTTGGGAGAGCCGCCCCCAAAAGGGTCCGACGGTTCTCGATGAGGATTAGTCTTCGGTTACGGCCGAAGAATACCTTTGAATTTATTCAAAAAAAAAAAAAAAAAAGCTCGTACCCTTAAGCTACAATCTACTTACCAACTAGGCTACACCTTGGAATTATATTTTTAAATTTTCAGTTAGTTCATTTTGTTAATTTTTTTTTTTATCTTTTAAGTTTATATTTAATCCCTTATTTTGGGTATTATTTTTTGCCTTTGCCATTACCCTTTTGGCGTTTCCTTTTCCTTCATTCCTCGGTCAAGCCCCCACGTTCTTCCATACTCTTGGCTATGTGACAATGTCCACGCCACCCTTTCTGCTTCCCCAAGACCATGTAATCATTGTGTCTTGGAACACACTCCACCCCCTCTGCACTCCCCTTCATTCTCTCTCCTTGTTTCTCCTCATTAGTCAGAAGTATCTTGGTTTCAGTTGAAACTAGGGTGTGTGTTTGTGTATGTGGATATACGTATATTCGTGGTTCTTGTTACGCTATCCTTTTGAAGGGTATATAGGAACTACTTATGCATATCTATATTTGACCTATATTTTTCCAGTAGTGGAGGTGGTCCACGGGTAAAGGACAGCAGGAACAAAAAAGAAGGTTTAGCTAATGCTTGATTTTTATTTTTATTTTCACTTTTGATGTGGAACAATGCAATAGGAGAGAGAGTAGTGGATCAGCATTACCTTCAATATTAATTTTACGTGGACATGCAGTAATGCCTGTCTTTGAAGATAACCCAAGCTTCAAGTTTAATCCAAATTGAGTTTAGGATCAGTGCTTGTCTCTTGCCATTATAATTATAGCAAGTCATCATTTTGCACATAAACTAAGATAGAATGTGGTAAAAAGCTTGTTACTTTTGATCAAAAGTATTGAGTTCGAGTCCTAAAAAAAAAAAAAAGTATTCAAAAAAAAAAGTATTCGGAGAATCACTCATAAGTCAAACAATGCTCAAAATGAATTAAACCGGCTTGAATATCAAAAATGGACTTTTCTGTATTATTTCATTGATTTGATTTACATCCTTGACCCTTCTATTTTCCCAATTTGATAATCATCAATTCACAAACCATTTACCAGAGTGTATATATCACTAATAATAAATTGTCTTTCACAAGAAAACAAAGAAAGAAAGATAGTAAGATAATATGGAAAATTGACGCATAAGTTTCTATTTGTTGATATGTGCAAAAAGTAGAAGTAGGATGGATACCTTATGCAAAATGCATATTCTCATAGAATAGACATAAAAAAATGCAGGTCCATAACCATATGACTTTCTTGGCAACTTCCTGTCTGTGTATTTTAATTTATCTGTGTTTACCACATTGACCAAGATGACTTAAAGTTTGGAGATAGCAAGGATAGCCAATAATGAGGTTTTATATGACAATTTTATTTTATTTATTAGAAGAAACCGAAAGATAATCTAAAATTCTGATGAAAGGAATATTAAAGAAAGAGATATATTTTCTTATGTTGTAGGAAAAATATTACCTCATATTGTAGAGATAAAAATATAAGTGAGACTCATAAATAAGAAGAGAGAGAAAAAAGAGTGGTGAAATCTAACCTCTTTTTGTATGTAGGAAAATTATTTATCTAATGTAAAATGAGATAAATATAACCTTAAAGAAAATGTCACTATGAGATGGTTGGTAAGATACTTTTTCCACTAGAATATTAGAACTTGAAAAGGCCTCACAAACACCGGGGAATAATACATGTTTCCAATTACTTTGGACAAGTGGCACGGTTTTCCAATCTCCTCTATCTATCTAGCTATTATAGCATTCTTTGTAGCTCCACCACCTCCTTATCCTTCTCAATGATCCTATTCGGTACTCACTGTTTGCCTTATCTTGTACCAGTAGCTGTTGTTTGCTGCTTCCTGGTTGGTCCAGAAGAGGTTCACATAGTTGGTTTTGGTTCTAATCTTTTATGACTTGTACATGGTAAAAAAACAAGCAGGGTAATTTAGTAGCTCTGGTTAAAAGTCAAGTCTTAGAGCTCTTCACCGGCAAAGTCTGCAAGCTAAATTACACGGTTCCACAAGCAACTTGGTCATCATCACAAGTAAAAGCAAATCATTAAAGCCTAGACATATTACATTTCCCTATTCAACACCATAGAGTAGTTATGTCTACAGATAGAGATGAAAAGAGAATGTATTTAATTTATTCTCCTTTTTTAGAAGAGAAATTATTCTATTTTATCAATCGAGTAATTAAGTGTTTTTACGAAAAATTGATATATATTTGAGTTACATATGACAAAACAAAATAAAGAGACTGTTTGTTATATTGACAATTTTTTTGGAGCCACATCAAAGTATTTGTTTACATTCTTTTGAAATCGCAAAAACCATAATTGTAATGCGTAGAAATGTGCATGAGTCGAACTCAAGTGAATTTTTAAAATATCGAATCGAATTGGTTTAAATGGTTCGGTTCGGTTCGGTTCAAAACAGGTTCGGTTCGGAACCAGTTCGTAAGTGGTTCGGTTCGGAACCGGTTCGAGTCGACCCCATTTTGAAAAGAAAAAAAATTAAAATTTAAAAATAAAGTTATAAAAATCAATTTGGTTCGGTTTAAAAACGGTTCGGTTTGGTTCAGAAACGGTTCGGTTCGGTTCAAAACGGTTCGGTTCAAAACGGTTCGGTTCTTAAACTGGTTCTAAAAACCAGTTCGGTTCATGAACTGCTTCTTTAAAAACCAGTTTGGTTAGTGAACTGATTTTTAAAAATCGGTTATTTTAAGGGCGATTCGGTTCAGTTCATGGTTCGGTTCGATTTTTTGGTTATTTTGCAAACCCTTACTAATGCGACAACATTGGTACTTTAAAAGTTTAGTTCTTGCTAACCAAAGAAACAATGTTTATAATAGGATCAAGAAATTCAAAAAAGAAATGTGGCTTAACTTTTAAAAATTGATCACACAAATTTGCATAATTACACATTATTTCTAGGGTTTTATGTTTATTATGTTGTAGAAAAAGTGATTGCGTAATGTTATATAGGTTCGTTTTGCGTGCCATATTTTTTTCTTTTTTTTTTTGTTTTAAAATGTGTGGGCCCCACAAAATATTGTGTGTGTAGGAAAATTTGTTGTGTTATGTTAAAGGAGGAAATGAAAATCCTTATTTCTAACCACAAAGTTTAGAAAGAAACTTGTACAGACCTTATTTATTAAAGTTTAGTAAATTGAATCACTCGACAATTGACATATATAGCCTCACTTTTGATATGAAATAATTTTGTTACATAAGATAGTTATCCATTTTGCCCGCAAACAATTAAAAAGAAAGTATTTTTGACGTATTCTTATTTATAAAATGGAATTTTGACGGACTTTGATAAAAAAAAAAAAAAACTTCGATGGAATGATAAGAAAAAAATTAGGGATAAGTGACTTTAATATAAATTACCGAAGAGATGTTTTAACTTTTGATCTGGATAAATATTATACAAATACAAGGCCCAAATCAAAAGTCTTTACTACTAAAAAAGCACATAATCAATGAAGGCTGCAAGCCCATCTCTCCAAAGTTGCACAATATTGGTGACAACAAAGACACTTCTATAGCAACAAGCTCATCAATATTAAAGACTCCATGACAGCAAGCTCCTCAACATTAAACATGGCAGCTCTAATACTTTGGCACCAAGACAAACAAACTGCATCTTATCTCAGCCACCCATAAGAACCAATAGAGAGGAACCTTTGCCTTCACCATGAAGAAAGGCACCTTCCAAGCTACACATCTCTCCACTATGAATACATGTATCAACACCTACACAGGGGTGGAGCTACTCATACGCCAGCAGGTGCCAAGGCACCTGCTTGATTTTTTTATTAATAATAATTAATCAAGATTCAAATTATATTTTGGCACCACCTAAATAGAAAATCAAATGCTCAATATAAAATAACAACAAAATATCTTAATGCAAACAAATAATACTGAATGTGTACACTATGCTATTTTTGTGTTTCACCTTCTTTTATTTTTTATCTCGTATATGTTTTTTTCGTTTTATTCTAATTAGTTATGTTATTTATTCTTATTAGTTAGGTTATTTATTCTTATTCTTATTATTTGAAAAAGGAAGATTTCTAAACTTAATCACAAAAATAATTAGTTGACCTATTTTAAAATTTGGGTTCAACTAAACCAAATAAGCCTCTTAAAAGTAGGAAAAAAGATATGTCCTTTTAAAGGACAGAACCTTGTGTCCTTTTGATTTTTGACACTATTTCTTACTAGTAAGACATAGTTATAAAATGAAAATTTGTTTTTTTTTTCTCTTTCCTCAGTTACTTCAGCTGACGTGTAGAGAGAGAGAGAAAATAATTTTTCATGAAAATAATTTTTGATGTTATAACTATGTCTTACCGGTAAGACATAATGTTAAAAACTAAAAAAACACAATTTGTGTCCTTTAAAAGGATACACACTTAACCATTGAAAATATTTGGTTCATTACGACAATATTTGGTTAATTACTTATTATGTCGTGGGAAGAAAGTGAAATTCTTATGTTTAAAATGCTTACCAAAAAGGTTAATGCATTTTTATATTTTTGATTTGATATATAAGCAATGATAATTGTTCATTTGAATTTTCAATGTTACATGATATTATTTAGTACATAATTTAGATCACTATTTTAGAATTCATATTAAAAAAAAATTCCTGAAAAATTTATGTAATATATGATAAATATTTTAATAATTTAATATGTCAAATTTTTTGGCACCACCTAAATTATTGAGCTTGCTCCGCCACTGCGCCTATATAGCACCGATACCGACACGCGACACGTGACAAGATACGACACGACATTCCGACATGTTAATTCTAAAAAAAATTAGATTTTGACACGTTAGGACACGTTTTGATATTAGATGATATTTTAAATTTATATAGTTTATATTATATTTAATATTCAATAATTTAACAAAAAATGAAACTAAACTTATAATATTCATCAATTTTGCAAAGAAACATAAGATGTCCCAAATATTTATATTAAACTCAATAGAATGGTAATCGTAATCCAACGAATCTAATAGTTGGAACTAAAAATTCAACGCAACACAACTTTTGAACATTTTTTTGAATTTCTCTAATGCGTGTTGGATAGTCGAGAAGTGTCGGACACGACACATCAGAATTTTTGAAGTGTCGGTGCTTCATAGATCAACACTAAGGTACATCATCTTCTTCTACGTACATAATTAAACCTGCTTGAACCAAATCTGACTTGAGTATCAGAGTGTCTTGCAGGTACACCCCCATCGCGTTCCATTGAAGACCCATAGGATAAAGCGGCCCAACTGCAAAATGCTCTGACCCAAGACGATTCCAGTAGACAGTGTAGAGGAAAATCACATCATCAGCCCAGTTATAAAAATCTGATCACATGCCCGGTTGTAAAATCTGTTCTGATCAACTTTGTACTTAGGAATATGTGTGTGTGAATTCTTCCGCCCTTTTTTTTATAGCCTCTTCCGCCCCTTTTTAAAAAGATCAGAATTTGTTTGTAAATTACTTTTAAAAACAGAAAAACACTTCTACAAATTTTATTCTTCAAAAATCTCTCAACCCTTATACAAGCCATGATAAAACTTTGGTCTCCTCTAATTTTTTGAATAATCCACATAAATCTATCTGGATCAATAAAGAGATTGTAAAGATTAAATATTCAGAAATATCATTATTTAAAGTTTCAATTATCACTTCCACTTTTGTAGGTCAACTTATCATTTTCACACCAGTTTTATTTCAAACTATCAACCTACATATTTGATTCCATATTAAAATCATCGTAGATTAAACCATTAGAATTGATCTAGTGGTAAGAGGATTAAGTAATTTGCATGTGGTCATTTAAACCTCAATGCTACCCTTGTATTAGGGCTGGCAATACGGGCCAGCCCGCCCGCCCCGCCACTGGCCCGCCTAAAATGGGCTGGCCCGCCCCGGCCCGTTTTGACAAAAAAAAAAAAAAATATAAAAATCGTACATGAAAATTGAAGTTTCTATAAATTATTTATTCCTTTGTACACAAATTAATAATTACATTTTTAAAAATACTAATGCATAAGCTCGATTAACTTATTTATTAGAACCGCAAATTAATGGGTGAGTTCTCTACATTTCTCACTATATTTTATGCCAAATTAATAATTAAATTTTAAAAATACTACGTTTATTTGGGTATTTTTCCTTTTACAGTTTTTCTTTTCTTTTCTTTTTTTTGGCTTTTTACATTTACATTTCCAATGTTCAATCGAGTTTGTTTTGGGAAAATGGGAAGAACATTACTTCATAAGTAACGTGACATGGATGAAATTTAACATTTAATTGCAAGTACTTACATGCTCATTACAGTGTCTCCTCTGAGGCATCCTTTCACTGTTTCCTTTGGTACGGAGGGTTATCTTTTTCCTTATTAAGTTCAGTCACTATTACTATATAAGCACTGTGTTGTTCTCTTCCTGCAATGTAACTATTAATATGTTTCAGCATGGAACCGCCTTTAAGTTTATTTCTCAGTTGTATAATAATTTTGCTGTGGGACAAGGAAGCTTAGAAAGAAAGGGGGTTGTTTTATAGGGCGCATTTGTGGTCACACGCATGTCTGCTTTGGTCCCATTCTTGGCTTTTTATTTTCAATCTTGTATAATATTCCTTCTATAGATATATTTTTTTATTAGTGTTTAGATTTTAATTTTGGAAGAACCCCATTCAAACATTTGATGATAGCGGCACCACCACTACTACCAATATCTTAACCCACGAGAAAGACCCTTTTAGTGGAGTTCATGATGACATCAATCTCACCTTATCATGACGTGTGCTATCTTCAATCTTAATTAGTGTCCATGGATTTTCTTCTCTTATTTTGCTCTAACATTCACAACCAACTTTTGGAAACATTGGCTTTCCATCAATAAGTGGTCTTTCAATTCATTCTCCATTTGCTACCCACACAAGTTTCATGCATTTTTGTTTTCGTCTCAAAATAATTCAGGGGCAAGATAAAACAATTAACGGGGAGTGGTTTTTTTTTTTTATTTGCGCGTCTCAGTATTTGTGGCGTATATTTGTTTATGTGGATTAATCTACAAAGCAAATGTTAATTAGATCTTTGGGACTATATAAAGAGATTTAAATCCTCTTATTGTTCTCCGTTATGATAACACTTGATTTGATTTTACACATTGAGTATATATGATTATTTGCCTTGCTATACAGTGTGCTAAAAATATTATTGTAATATAAGTAAGGGAAAAGTGTTTATTATTTTAAAGGGAAAAGTTCATCAATGCTTCTGTGATTTTTTTCAGAATCAGTTATGCCCCTGTGATTTTTTTTCTTATCACATATGTCCCTGTGGTTTGTAAAAGGGTATGTTTTTTTATCACATATGCCCATGTGGTTTCTTATTTTTTACAAAGCACATAGACATATGTGATAGAAAAAAATCACAGGAGTATAGATGATTTTGAAGCAAATCACATGGGCATCGGTGAACTTTTCCCTATTTTAAACGACACAACTTACATCTTTCCACTCACAAAGAGGTGAGACTCACTCCTTTATTTTTCTTTGTCAACTCTCTCCTCCTTTATCTATCTCTTTATTTCTCTTAAAATGACACAACTTTACATCATTTAAAATGACACACACTTTTTCCTATAACTAATTAAAAAAATATTCCATCCATATATATAGTTATATGAAAAGTTTGAACATTCTCTTTGTATTTGATCGAGTTTGATAGCATAAGAAAAACAAATGTTTAAGCACGACCTAAATTTAGGTATTGTACGTAGATAACATTAATTAGTGGACGTTTTATGTTAAGCTAGTCATTCGTTGTAAGAGTGCGTTAGCTCTTCCGTACGATAATGGGATGTATTTTTTTTTTTTTTTCGGAAATATTCCAATCGGTTCATTACTTCGCAACTAATCCGATTCGGGGCGGGTTCAGGATTAAGACTTTAAACCCCTCCCAAATGTGGTATTGAGGAGATTCGAACACATACTCTCATCCCACCTGCTTAGCTCCCATGCGCTAACTTAACTACCACCATTTGATATTGGGATGTACTCTTTGGTAGTGAAAGGAAAGGATGAATATCTCACATAGCATTCTTTGTCTTGTTTTGTATTTTATATTGCGGACGCAGATACATGAGGATCAATGAAAGATATGTAGCCCTATAAGCCAATATTGGCTTGTTAGATTAATCGTCTGCCTTTTAGTTTTAATATTATCTGTCACTACCCATCATGAAAGAGAAAGATGGAGAATCAAGGCTACCCACCCGAGATACTTAAGCCCTAATATAATGTGACAAAAAGATAAATTAAAATATGCTTGTACCATAATTATAAGCTTAAACAAAATATCACTCACGTTTTTAATTAGTTGAAATATGGTGAAAAAGGGAAATAAAAACCAAAAAAAAAAAGAGATCCTCAAAGGGATGGTGGGTTCGTCCCACATTTCGCATTTCTATAAGCTCTAATATTTTATCAGATTTGATGTGTTTCTAAGTCATTTTTATTTGAGAGGACAATTATATTTTAATCTTCTTCTTCTTCTCTCTCTGTATTTGTGATATTTGAAGTGGAATGAGTTACAACTTATAATTAATTGAATTGAAAGAAATAATTAAGTAAAATGGTAATGATATCCTAAAGTGGAGTTTCTAATCCATGTTTGTTTCACCTAGTGGCGCATGTGTGTTATACTCATAGCTTAGAGCATGCCAAATGCAGTTTGTCCCCTACAACACTTAAGATCAATCGATGGGAGCTAGCTATATAAGCATGCTTACTTAATCTCATTTTCTCATCATCAGACGCTTTACATTTTTACTACTCAAGATAACTTATTGTAGTTGTAATCAATATGAAGTCTCCAGTCTCCACTTAGCATTGAAAATTGAACTGATCGATAGATAGGAAAATTGCTGCTTGCTCCTTATAACTCATTTGCACTGGTTTCCAGATATATATAGTAAACAAGCATGATCTGCTATATGTCGGTTTGGGAGACATCGAAACTATAGAATTCTTCATGATAAGTTGAAGTGTTATGAAATTTCTTTAAATTCTCATTACTAAACTCCGAATTAATTCATAAAATGATATATGATATATGTGAATAATGAATACGTTTACAAATTAAATAAGGGATAAGTTATTTTACCTACTCCGTTCTTGCCTACCTTTTACCTACCCTTTCATCATCGTTGGATTACAATCTAATCCAACGATCCATAATTGCGAAATAAAATAATCTTTTTTTTCTCTCTCCTCACTATCTCCCACCCCCTTTCTTTCTCCTCCCCTTTCTTTCTTCCTTTGCGATCTAGACACATCCTGTTGATCTCTCAATACCTATTTTTTTCCTATATATCTGATCTCTGACGAGGTGAACGCGGGCGGAAATCGACCATACCATTTGAAATCATCGTTCTTATCAGGTTTATTTTTTTATTTTTTTTGGACCTTCTTTTTAAAAGGAGATTCTTGATTCGTGAAGAAAAAGAAGAGATTTTTCTAGACTACCAGATTACAAGAGACTGTACAATTGTAGAATTGATAATCTACAATCTTTGGGTTCCTTCATTATTCATGTAAGTAGGAAGGTACAAAATCACTTTTCATTTTTGGCCATCAAAACCTTGAATTCTATGCACGCGGCCATAGAATCTCGTAAACCAAAATAAGTTATGTGTTTTGTTTGCATCCACAAGTGCAATTCTCAAGTTCATTGTGAAGCTTCTGAAAGAGGGCAAAAATAAACCTGATAAGAACGATGAATTGCATAATGGTTCCGCGCACAGAGGAAGAGAGAAAGGGTGTGGGAGGAAGTGAGGAGAGAGAAAGGAAAAAAATGGTTATTTTATTTCACAATTATGGACCGTTGGATTAGATTGTAATCCAACGTTGATGAAAGGAGTAAACAAAAGATAGGAAAAAAAGGAGTAGGTTGAATAACTTACCCCATTAAATAAATGTTCCAAACACGCAAAAGTACATTAACCAAGCCATTAAAGATTCCTCAGGAGTTGTTCCATTTGCTAAGCGAATAATCACATTTTCACTCCTTTACTTAAAATCTTAACATATTAGATACACGTACGAATCTTTGAATCCAAATGCCAATATTATTCCATTGACTTTTGAATTTGAATTGCTTTCTTTCATGGTTATCATGTATGATCAGTTTTTGTCAAGGATATATAGAGTTTCCAATAGTTTGTAATTTAAATTACTAACTTACCGGTGCTTGTGCAAGTGTGGGACCATAGCTTGCAGTAGATTTTTTATTTTTTATTTTTATCAAGATGACATGTAAAATTTCAATCAATAAATTCTCTAATAATAAACCCCGATCGTTCATATCATAATGCAATACTTAGGTTCATTTAATATATCTTAGATTCTCTTAACAACATTTCATTACAATTTATTAGTACCCACTAACCATCTTAACTACTTGAGGAATATCCAGTTTCATACAAATTATTACCTACATAAGGTTTTTTTATTAAGTGAAAAAAATTATAACTTCTCTCTAGATGCAAGAAAATAACAATTAGATCCTCTCTTGGAGTTAGATAGTACATCTTTTTTCTATTCAAAATAGGAGAGACATTATATGAATTTTTTTTTGGTTGATATATATGAATTTTATCCCTTCGAATGGATGAATCGGAGGACGATTGTATTATGTGCGATATCATGAAAACAAATTTTTTAAAAGTAAAAATTGAACAACCATTTTTACTTTACTATCTCTCTCAAAATAAAAAATAACTTTACTCTCTTTTTTTCTTGCTTCGAATTCTTTTAATTTATTATCTCCCACAAAGTTAAAATGACAATTTTTTTTTCCATTCATTTTCTTTCCTTTTTCCCACTATACATTACACACTAGAATTCCAACTCAATGTACGAGAAATTAAAATATCAGGACAGCTACAGCATTCTGAATTTCGTCGAGTTTCAATATCGAGCTATAAAGTATCTTCCATCAAAGATGCACGTGGTCCCTTAAAATGGATGTCCACTTATGTAGCAGCCAACATAATATAGTTCGAAGTAATACAGTTTGTCAGTTTTTGTACATATTATATGCTTCTTTACATGGAATTTTCTGTCATATCAAAGAATGTTCAACACCACTTTTTTGATATTCAAAAAACACACATCTATATAGGCGAATTATTCGTTTATAAATTTTTTTATAAATTTTTGCAAATCATATTATGTACTCCCGAGAGAATATATTGTAACTAGTGTTCTCCTGGGAGAACATTGTATAGTTTGTAAAAGTTTCGTTGATCTTTTTTGATCTAACGGCTCTCAGATAAGATGTCAAATTTCAAATTTACACCGGTGTCAAATGATCCTATATATATATATATATATATATATATATATATATCAACTTCTAACTAAGCACCTTTTGATGAATAAAATATTTCCTGAAGTCATTTTCACATTCTGTTTTCCGTAAGTTCAACCAAAACTAAACCTCTCCACTTAGATCTTATTAAAATGTTTAAGAAGAACCGACTCACATAAAAATTATTAGTTTAAAAGAATAATATAGCAGTATCAGCAAATCATTTGAGAGCACAAATTAACCCACTACTAAATTCTGATAAGGTTAATTCCACATATCGAATGAAGTGCATAACTACAATTAAAAAGAAGAACATATATAGATGCATTGAATCTTTCACGATCTGAGTTCCTCTTTCTTGTCTTTGGTTACAGCTGCAAACCACCTCCGTAGAGAAGAATAAAATTAATGATCTCCGGACTCTAGTCTCACTGTGCTAATTAAGGGTCAAAAATTGACAACTAAAATCAACGACATTATTTTGTGATTATCCACTACTAAACAAGAAGAAATTCTCGTTCTTTTTTTTTTACAATTTTTCATTTAATAGATTGAATAAAAAAGACAAATTGAACACGACATGTGCTGTCCCAAATGAATATACCAAGAATAAAGTAAGTAATCTATAACTACATTAGATAGTTATAGCTGGAGTTAAATCACTGCATGTGTAATAAATCCTTACGCATTTCAATAGTATTCTCCAATTAAAAAAAAAAAAAGGTAAAAATATATCTCTTCTCTGTGAATTCGATAGTCAAGTTATGCACGTTTTTCGGTGTAAAAAAGTGACTACCCTTGCAAGCTAGTTTATTTATTATCCCACGGAAATATCTTTTATGGTCCAGGGACCACCAATAATTTGGTGCTCTCTCTCTCAATATCAATTTTTCTTTCCTCTTTTACCTCTATATTTTTTTTTTCATTTCCACTTTTACCCTTCCATTTACACTAAGGGACCACCAAAAAAATGGTGGTCCCAGACCACATTAAATAATCTCCTATCCGACAATATTTTAGAAACTTGATTTGATTTACCAAGCTATGATATATATGTGCAATCATTTCCTCCTTTTAAAGCATAAAATTTTTCTTCTATTAATGACTCATGGCATAAGCACTAAGCAGGTTCCATCTTGATTTTTTTTTCCACTATTTTGTAGACCCTACTTATGCCATGAATCACTAATAGGAGAAAAAATTTCTCCTTTACAAAGAGAAAATATTTTCCCAATATATATATATATATATATATATATATATAAATATATTGGTAAAGTGTGTGTCATTTTAAAGAATGTAAAGTTGTGTCATTTTAAGAGAGAGAAATAGATAGATAAATGAGAAGAGAGAGTTGATGTAACATCCCGAGCGCTGACGAGAGCGGCTCCTGACAGGCTTCCAGCAGGGGGTTACATGCATGAACGAATGAAATCGACACCCGAAAGAGAGGGATTCTAAAGACTATGCAGGTATGAGACTGCACAGTTTGGGATAACTTATAAGAATTATTTGGTACTACCTATACTAACAAGATGCATCTTCTTTTCGGTAGCCTGGAACGGAAGAACTCCACAATTAAGCGTGCTTGACTTGGAGCAATTCTGAGATAGGTGACCTCCTGGGAAAACTTCCCAGGAAGTGTGCGAGTGAGAAAAAAGCACATTGAAAAGTCTCGTGTTAGTATGTGGGGATAGTTATTGATTCTTGAAGCGGCCAGACGTTACAAGTGATATCAGAGCAGGGCCTCTCTTCCAGTACAGTGTGGTTCGAGGACGAACCAGGTGGGAGCTGGTGGGCATGTAACATCCCGAGCGCTGACGAGGGCGGGGAGTGATCGCCGGTGTGAAAGGGCATGGACAAGGAGCGGCTCCTGACAGACTTCCAGAGGGGGGTTACATTAATGAATGAATCGAATCGACACCCGAAAGAGATAGATTCAAAAGACTATGCAGGTATGAGACTGCACAGTTTGGGATAACTTATAAGAATTATTTGGTACTACCTATATTAACAATATGCATCTTCTTTTCGGTAGCCCGGAACGAAAGAACTCTACAGTTAAGCGTGCTTGACTTGGAGCAATTCTGGGATGGGTGATTTCATGGGAAGTTTTCCCAGGAAGTGTGCGAGTGAGGAAAAAGCACACTAAAAATTCTCGTGTTAGTATGTGGGGATAATCATTGATTCTTGAAGCGGCCAGACGTTACAATTGACAAAAAACATACAGGTGTGGGTCACACCTCTTTGTGAGAATGAAATGATGTAAGTTGTGTCATTTAAAAGGATGTACACTTCTCTCTCTAACAGCAGACCCAAAAAATTACAAGGGATCCATCACTTTAAATCAATGTTATTAAAACTGGCTTAGTTATTGACCCGGTCGAGATATTGGGTCACTGGTTGAATCGCATGATCCGGTGATTGTATGTAAATTTATAATTTATATTAAAAAAATTATAAACATGCTCAAATAGCTAAAAAAATAATATAAATTCTAAATATTTTAATTTAAAAATAATAAATTATACATTATTGTCAAATAAAGGATCAAACAAACATATAATGCTTGTGATATTGATATTTCAGGTTCAGTAAATGACATCTCTAACTATAAATCAAATCAAAATTCCCTGCATAGTGCATAATTGAGATAATATTAATATTGTAGGTGCATAAAATATGTAAGTCAATTAGTAACATATCATTCAAATATGTCAATTATGATTTTTTTGCGAAAATATATATTTTTTGGAAATATTTTTTTAGAAAAAAAACCGAGTTGAGTCACTATTTTAACCAAAACCGGTCGGGTTGCACCGGGTCTGGTACTTGGTCAATCTAATGTGATAACCGGACCGGTCAGATGACTAATTCACCGATTTTCTAGTTGACCCGGCTGGTCCGGTCCGATTTTTACAACACTTTAAACAAAAAAAAGAAATTAAATCTTTTGTGTATGTGCTTGGAGAGAACTTCTGCAACAACAACAACATAAGTTCTTTTTCATATATACCCATCACTTTAAATAAAAAAGAAGAAAAAGGAAATGAAATGTTTTTTTGTGTGTGTGCAGTTAGAGATAACTTCTGCAACAACAACATAAATTTGTTTCCACACACACATATATAAGGGAGTGATCTTTTAATTTCAGTGTAAGATTTAGAAGTCCATTCCTCATATCAACTGTTGATTTCCGTCTATATAACGATTGTCATTTATTTAAAATTCATAATTAATTAATTGGTATATATAACTCAATAATCTAAACCCTAAAATGGAAGGAAATCAACGATTAAGACGGAGTAAGACTTCTAAGTCTTACATCGGAGTCAAAAGAGCTCTATCCCCATATATATATATATATATATAGGTAGGTAGGTAGGATCCTTTGACATCGGTGTCAAATTTGAAATTTGACACCTCATCTGACAACCGTTAAATAAAAAAGATCAACAACTCGGATTTTTTAAGCATGTGATACTATTTTGATCGTTTTTTATCTAACGGCTGTCAGATGAGGTGTCAAATTTGTGTCAAAGGATCCTAGCTATATATATATATATATATATATATATATATATATATATATATATATATAGGGGAAGGTTATATTTACAACTTATTTTCGTTTACAACTTCTTACAACCTTATCTTAACCGTTGATTTTCGTCAATCAACGATTATTATTTTTGTAAATTAAATTTATTAATTAATTATTAATTCACAATAAATGACAACCATTGATTGACGAAAATCAATGGCTAAGATATGGTTGTAAGAGTTTGTAAACTATTTAGGTTGTAAATATAACCCTTCTCATATATATATATATATATATATATATATATATATATATATATATATATATATCATGCCAATAATAAAAGTTGTACCTAAAGATGATTCAACAATTCTTTGATCCCATTTATATCTAACGATTCTAAATTTTGAAATATATGAACCATTAGATAAAGGTGAATTAAAAGTCAAAAATGAGTATATAATTTTTTATTGTTATCCCGGTATAAAAAATAACATGCAAAATATTAAAAGTTATCGAATTCATGAATTTCTAGTTTTTGGTAGTTCATGTATACATCTCCTAGTGAATAATAAGAAATACATGGATACCAAAAAAAAAAATTAAGAAATATATATTGAACACCCATAGTTGTATCTTGGTGAAAAATTAAATTGATACAAACAAATTGAAGAACTGTATCGAAAATTTACATCCAGTTTGTGCCCCCCCCCCCCCCACCACAAAAAAAAAAAAAAACAATGGCCATGTTTAATTTGGGCCAGATTCTTTGTTCCATGGATAATGGGTCTCAGAAGTCAGGAACCTTGTAATATAGAAGGTGTCAATATAAACGGGACATGTTACATTAACCTACCCCGTTACATTCTCTCCACTTGAGTCACTTTGGAACTCACAATCGGCGAATACATTATAACTAACTGAACTAGAAGAAACCAATTAAGGAACATAGTGATGGCAGGTGGGGAGTGGCTGAGGACCACCAAAACTTCCACACTAGTGTCGGAGAAAAAAAACGATGACAAATGTGTCAGTGGTTACACTTTATCTTCAGACAACCACGCATGTCGCATCGGAATCTAATGAAGAATATGAAAAGGAAGAACCCCGATTAAGTTCCTTAACACAATCCACCGCCACCTTCTCCTAAAAAATACAAGGCAGACTAAAAAATGGGCTTGAAGCGTGGATATAGCACAAGTCTATTTTTTTGTCCATATTTTTCTTAATTTCACCAGTAGAGGGCGATGAGGGTCGAAAAACCACTTCAACTCAAAATTTTAAGGTGTTAGGTAAGTGCCTTTTCGAAGGATGAGTTTACTTGTTCTATTTTACACGAACACGTGTTATAACCTCACTGTTCAACTTTTGATTTTATTAAAATTGCATGAATTCCCACGATTAAAAATAATATAAGCTGTATAAAGTATCGACCCTCGATCAAGGAAATTAGCAAGTGAAGCATGTAAGTAGGGAATATTTTACAAAGCAAGATTACAGTTAGAAGTCTTAAGCTCAATCTTCCCCATTAACAATTTCTTTTGATAGACCATATCTATAAGTACTATTGTAAGTTATTGTCTAGACTTATAATATGTTTTAATTTGAAAAGGATGTAATCTTTTCTCCTTTAAATTTTACTTAGTATTGACAATTGATTAACTTGAGAGTTGATATTTTTATTTTATTTTTTTAACATTTGAGGTGAAAGGACGTAGGAGAATTAACAGAATTGATTTTTTATATATTTTTTTTTTTGGTACAGATGATTTTTTATATTATATCAAAGGCGGAAATACTTAAATGTCTGATGGTTATGGTAGTCTATTAAAAAATTTAATTTCTAAAGTAAATATCATGATCATATCTTAAAAAAGCGGTTCCGATTGAGTTATAAGCTGTTTAGTAAGAGAACTCATGAGCATTTAATGTATTATAAATTCTCCAAATCTCAAAAAGTGACTTTACTGTGTCAATGTAGTATATTAGGCTTAATCAGCTATTTATTAGTGGGCCAATCTAAGTTGAAAAAAATTCCACAAATAAGAAGCTGCTTGTGATTGCAGCACTGCAATACTGCTTCAAGTCGTGGACAGAGACAACTATGCTTTTTGTCTCGTTGTAGGTAAAGGTGTTTTCCTTTTGATTTTGGTAGGAATAAGAACAAAACTATTTATATTTGATTGTATAAAATGTTAAAAGAACAACCCACTTTTGCCACAACTATTTTCAAAGTATCCTTCACTTGGCAATTGGGCCATGGCCTTTAATTTCTTCCACTGAATGTGTCTTTAAATGAGGAAAGCATAAATGGTAATCATTAAAAACTTTAATATGTTTTTTGGTACATTCAACTTAAATTTATTGTCCGTATTTGAATTCTTACCCACCTATAAACCTTAAACAATTCATTAAATGGATAGAATTCGTTTACAAACTTTTTGAATTTCTTTTACAAATTACATTATATTCTCCCGAGTGAACATAGTAATGTTTGCAAAATTTTGTATTCTTCCACGAGAATATAGTGTAGTTTGTAAACAAAAAAGTTTATAAATATAACTTGCCCCTTCATTAAAAACGTTATTAAGTACAACACCAAAATTATATTTGTTAAATAAATGTCTGGTCAAGAATGATTCTGGTTATATATCCGGGTTGGTTGATCGGTTAGAGATTTGTTTTCAGATTATATAGTTCCATCAACCTGACCGTGTTATGAGGCAATTTGGGATGCGTCAGCATATACCGCAACAATATTTACAGCCGCAAGAAGTGAACCACCTTACATTGAGGGGAAAGATCTAGGTGCCTTGGCCTCGTCAAATGCGGTAGTTCGTACAACGATGGAGACAGAGAGATGATTCAATTCAGAATGCTCCACCTCATCCACGTGATCACTTATTAGGGCCTAACTCATATTACATGGTGTGGTATAGAGGAATCACTAGACGATGGATCACCAGGAAGGCATGTCACTCGGGTTTATTGGTGAGTTAAGAGATGTTGTTTATTAGATTTATTATTGGCTTATAAAAATGATTATAATCGTTATATAATTATTATCCCTTCGTATCTGCAGACGGGTCGCCTTCAACGTGTTCATCACATGCTGCAAACACATCAGCCAAACGATCATATTCAAATAATTGTTGAGCATATGCTCAATATGCAGGCAGAGTACGATCGCGTATCATATCCTGGTGAGCCAGCATTTGCACCTACGCAGTTATCATCACAGCGCATTGATGTTGGTGATCGGATACCTCACACCTGGAAGGAAAGGCAGGGGCTAGCACTTCATTGACCCCAGATTGAGCATGCTACATGGGAGTTGCCCGTCTTCCTCCTAGGGGGTCATGGTATGTTTTACGCTGAAGCTGCGGGACAGTCATAGTCTTATTTTTATCCTGACGATACATATACATCGGATCATGAGTCATCTTCTCATCATGTGTCACCTTTCTGCCATCAGGAATCTTCTTATCATCAGGCACCAGTCCAGCATCATTCGTCAGCACATTATTCTCAAGTCCCACATTATTCACCAGTAAATCATCATTCACAATCAATATTATCTGCTACGGATGATTATCGGCTCGGGTTTGCTCCATCATCTGATCATGTGGTCCCATGGCATGGAATCGGGATGGAACAAGCATCACTGGCCTTCCCGTTTGCATCATTTACAGAGTTTAGTGAGTCGGTCACATTGCTAGGAGCACCAGCAGTCACTGACATCTTACAGTTAGGAAAATTGATAAACTTTATTGTGAGTATGCCTATGGAGCAGGATCGTGGGTCCATGCCTATGGATCAGGACAATGTGAGCATGCCTATAGACCAAGAGTATGTGATACGCAGGCAGCCAGATCGGTGTGCGCGTCATCGACGATTTCCATGCTGTAACATTAGAGGGTTCATGCCCTATACATGATCACGATGATGAGACTTTGTGATCACAGGTACTTGTAATGTTGATTTGCTATAATGATCCATCTTATCGACATAGCCTCCTAATATCTAATATAGTTTTGTTATTTTCTATGCTACATTACGATATATGTTTGCAGTTGAATTAGGGATTTATTGTAGAAGATGGAACATAAATTTAATGCTTATTTTGTTATGGCATGCTAGCATAGGACGTTGTAACATCTGCTGATATTGCAGAACTCAGTTTTATAATTGACCATGATATTATGCCATGTGGGGGTGGGTTATTGAATAAGGAACGCACATATTAGTCATATTACTATTATGAAATGTATTTCTTTTTTAAATCAGATTGTGATATTGTGTAATTGACAACTTATATTAATATTTTTGCATTTTTTTCTTCTCTTACTTCGAAATTGGTTTGATCCTTTTTCCTTTTTATTAATCTATTCATCATTCATATTCATTTTGCAGCTTCTATTTACACCAATTCTTAACGGATAAGTACTTTTATTTTCATTTGTATTAGCAATTGAGTGGCCTGGTGTTTCTTCTTGGCTGGCGTGTTTCCCCTAAATTGAATATTATGTTTGTAGAAAAGTAACAAAGTTGCATTTGTTTGTTTTGAGTGAACTAAGCTATCTTATATTTATGGTGCTATTGTCGAAAGATTAATACAATTTTGGTTCAGCTGCAATTTCTAGAAATCATCATGCACTACAGATATTGAAGTTGATTCTGTGTGAATGGATTTCAGTTTGATGCTTAAGTTCATTGAGTTTTGTTAGTAGATTCATATAGCTTTAGTATAAGGACTGTTCATATAATTTTTTTCTGTTGCTAGTCAATAACTCTATCATAGAATAGAAGATGAACTAGAAAGTTCTTTGTCTTTGCAGAGAATTTATTTTGAGGAAATTATAATATAAAGGCAGCATTTTTGTGCTATTTGACCTCATAATCTCATATGCTCTTTGTCGTAGCAAGATTTTTTTTCTAACTTTCTATTCTTTTAGTGGCTTCTTATATTTCATGCTGATGTTAAGTTTCCATTTTATGCAGGAAACTCTTGTTATTGCCACCTTGGTTAAAACCATGGTGGAACCTTGGCATCATTATTTCACTTTGCCTGGTGTTGATTTAAGGAAAAAGGTTGTTGGAGACATTATATATATATATATATATATATTAGAGTGAAGTGCTAAATTATGCAAAAGAATCTCATTGATAGGAGGAGTATTTATATGATAGCATAAATATTTATATGATATGAGAAATATTTTTCCATAAAAAAACAATGGTATTAATATTTCAATAACTAAAAAATATACAATTTAAGTTACAATTGTTTTTAATTTTTTTGCAAAATAATATAAAAATTATAAGTAACCCAAAATGCAATATCTGCTTGAGAGGATGACCTATGAAACGAATTTATGTGTAACCATTTTTAGGAGGTGGAAAGACTGGGTGTTCCGCCCCGCCCGGCCCCAGCCCGCCCCGCCTTTGAAGGTGGGCTAGATATTTCAGCTCGTCCCCCCTGTTTAGGCGGGCGGGGCGGGCTGCCCGCCAAGCCCGTAACATTTTACTCTAAAAAATTAAAAAATAAAAATAAAAATCAGCCTGAGCGAGCTTGGCGGGCAGCGAGTTTGGAAAACTCAGCCCGCCCTGCCCCGTTTAGCGAGCTCGGCCCATTTTGCCAGGTCTAGGAACCATGATGATGCCAATTACGCAGGGATGATTGTGTACTCATTCATTTGCTCAACACCATCATAAATAAATATTGCAAATAATATAGCTCTTTATATGCTCACAATCGGAACTATTGTAAGCAACAAAACACATATCAGGATACTACAAAAATCCACAAGTGATTCTTACGAAAATCCTTTGGCTTAAATTTTTTATAGAAACTCAATTTTCATTGTTGACAAACAACTTTATCAAATTAGAACTCATGATTTTTGACAACATTAGTAATTCTTAGTGAAAGTGCTTAACCTTACAAAGAAAACGTTGCAACTATAGGAAAGATAAATAATCTCTCTCACTGGTTAGATGATGACTCCCGTGTAGGACATGTACGTCTTGTGTGACCAACTTGCCTACGAATGCCACATTTAACATTATGTCTTTACGACTCTCGCTCATCCATTTTATTCCTTATACGTGTTGATCTTGGTCTACCTTTCAGACGCACTGATGCAGGGTTAGGACATAAAATGCGACCTTCAGATTATGGAATAAAATCTTCATCCCAATCGGGTACCATTCAGCAGAATACGCATTGACAGTGTTCTGAAGTGAGTACACTGAGTCCACATATTAATAAAAATCAAGCTTT
>JAVKPL010005959.1:0-25680 GCA_032173675.1 Gastrolobium villosum | reverse complement strand
GGAGACGAGATGGAGACTAGTGGCATAACCCATGATGGAGATATGTTCAAGCTGACCGCAGACAATTTCACGTATTGGAAACCGATGATGGAAGATCATCTCTACTGCAAAGATTTGCATGAGCCCATTATCCTTGATGAGAGACCGGCAGGCAAAACCGATAAGGAGTGGGAGATTCTGAGTCGTAAGGCGGTAGCTACGATCAGAAAATATATTGACAAGAGCCTCTTTGAGCACGTGTCCGAGTTCACAAACGCATATGAGTTGTGGACGAAGTTGGAATCCTTGATTCAGAAGAAGACTCCCAGGAATAAAGCACACCTGGTTCGCCGACTTGTGAAGCTGGAATACAAGGACGGCATGAGCATGATAGAACACCTCAACACCTATAAAGGTATTGTGAATCAGCTGTCAAAAGCTGATATGAAAATTGATGAAGAACTGCAGGCATTGCTGCTGTTTAGTTCGCTGCCAGAAAGCTGGGATACTCTGGTGGTGACTTTGAATAATTCGACTCCAGATGGAAAGTTGAAGATGGATGTCGTGACAGACAGCCTCTTGGGCGAAGAATCCAGGAGAAAAGAACGAGGTAGTTCGAGCACGTCTGAGGCCAACGTTGCTGAGAACAAAGGGAAATCCGACTCCTGGGGTAGAAGCAAAAGCCGGGGTCAAGATCGTGATAGAAGAGGAAAATCCAGAGGTCGGTCAAAGCCGAAATATGATTTGAAATGCTTTTACTGTGGAAAGACAGGTCATAAGAAGCCGGACTGCTGGACCTTGCAGAATGATGAAAAGAACAGCTCTGTAAAGCCGGATCAGATTATTCCCAAGAAGAGGGAAGACAAGAGCACCACTGCGGTGGCTGCCACTCCTGATGCCGAGATATACCTCCTTGGTGAGGATAATTATTTGAATGTTGCTTATGATGATTGCACCTGGATTGTTGACTCCGGTGCCTCCTTCCACGTTACTCCACACAAAGGTTTTTTCTCCTCTTACCGAGGTGGTGATTTTGGAGTTGTGAAGATGGGAAATCAGGTGACCGGCAAAATTGTTGGTGTCGGTGATGTAACTCTGACCACGGATGTCGGATGCCGACTTGTTTTGAAAGATGTAAGGCATGTTCCTGACATGCGATTGAACCTAATCTCGGTAGGCAAACTTGATGATGCCGGGTTAGTGAACTACTTCGGTAGTGTTAGATGGAAGCTGGCCAAGGGAAACTTGGTCATGGCCCGAGGAAAGAAGGAAGGTTCCTTGTACGTGATGCAAGGAAAGATCAATGGCGGAGAAGCCAATTCTGTCCGAGGTGAACCGAGCTTGGAGCTATGGCACAAGCGCCTCGGCCACATGAGCGTGAAAGGGCTCCAGATCCTTCACAAGAAAGGATTACTGACCGGGTTGAAAGGCCAAGCGTTGGAAAGTTGCACGCATTGCCTAGCTGGAAAGCAGCACCGGGTTTCTTTTGTGAAACCGGATCATCCCAGAAAACGCAGGTATATTCTTGACCTCGTCCATATTGATGTTTGCTCCATGTCAGAAAGATCTCTTGGAGGAGCTCAATATTTTGTTTCTTTTATTGATGACCATTCCCGCAAAGTGTGGGTGTATTTGTTGAAGTCTAAAGACCAGGTACTCCAATCCTTTAAAGAGTTCCATGCTATGGTTGAAAGGGAGACTGGCAAGAAATTAAATGTGGTCCGATCTGACAATGGTGGTGAGTATTGCGGCCCTTTTGATGCATATTGCAGAGTGGCCGGGATCCGACTTGAGAAGACGCCCCCCAAGACTCCACAGTTGAATGGACTTGCTGAAAGGATGAACAGGACCATTGAAGAGAAGGTCCGAAGTATGCTATCCAATGCCGGATTGCCGAAATCATTCTGGGAAGAAGCCGTCAAAACTGCGGTTGACTTGATCAACCTCTCACCATCACGACCACTTGAAGGAGAAATTCCAGAAGAAGTCTGGACAGGTCGGAAAGCGGCCTATAATCAATTAAAGGTATTTGGATGCCGAGCTTTCGTGCATGTCCCTAAAGATAAAAGGGCAAAAATTGATGCAAAGACAAAAGAATGCATCTATCTTGGTTCGTCGAGCTGTGAGTTCGGGTTTCGACTTTGGGATCCAATCAATAAGAAGATCGTAAGAAGCCGAGATGTGATCTTTCGTGAAGATGAGACCATTCATGACATCTCGAAGCCCAAAGTCCAGGTTTCTGTCAGACGTGAAGAACGCATCCCTCCTGTCCGAGCTGAAGCAGGGGGAGAAAATCAAGAAAATGATGAAATTGATGATCAACAAGAAGCTGATGATGAGGTCCGAGTTGAAGATGAGATCCGGGATGAGAATGATGAACCGGGTTCTCAAGCTGAAGAACAGCCGAGATATCCAACTCGAGAAAAAAGACCCTCTACAAGATACCCATCTGATGAATACACCATTGTAGCAGAAGACGGTGAGCCTCAGAGTTATGATGAGGCTGTGACGAGCTCAGAGAAAGAAGAATGGGAAAAGGCAATGCAAGACGAGATGAAGTCTTTGCACGAGAATCAGACTTATGAGCTAACTGAGTTGCCTGAAGGAAGACGAACTCTGAAAAATAAATGGGTGTACAAGATTAAGAATGAAGAGAACGGGCAGAAGCCGAGATACAAAGCCCGGATTGTGGTGAAAGGCTGCAATCAGAAGAAAGGAGTTGACTTTGAGGAGATTTTTTCTCCTGTGGTGAAAATGACCTCGGTCCGAACCGTGTTAGCTATGGCAGCTTCGATGGACCTCGAGGTAGAGCAAATGGACGTGAAGACGGCATTCCTTCACGGTGATTTAGAAGAAGAGATTTATATGGAACAACCTGAGGGGTTCCAAGCTCCAGACCAAAAAGACTTGGTATGTCGATTGAAGAAGAGCCTCTATGGCTTGAAGCAAGCACCTCGACAGTGGTACAAGAAATTTGAATCATTCATGACTGATCACAAGTTTGAGAAGACAGAAGCCGACCACTGCGTATTTTTGAAGATGTATGAGGCCGGAGATTTTTTGATATTGTTGTTATATGTTGACGACATGCTTATTGTAGGGAAAGACAAATCAAGGATAGCCTCCCTGAAGAAGGCGTTAAGCTCTTCCTTCGCAATGAAGGACCTCGGCCCTACAAAGCAGATACTCGGAATCAAGATTATCCGAGATAGACAAAAGAAGCTACTGTGGCTGAGTCAAGAAAAGTACATTGAGAAGATATTGAAGAGATTTAGCATGGACAAAGCCAAAACAGTGAGCACCCCCCTAGCCGGACACATAAAGCTGAACCAGAAACAATGTCCGAGATCTGATGAAGACAAAAATGAGATGCTGAAGGTCCCATACCAATCCGCCGTCGGAAGCTTAATGTATGCAATGGTTTGCACTAGACCCGACTTGACATATGCTGTTGGAATGGAAAGCCGGTATTTGTCAAACCCCGGCAAAGAGCACTGGGAAGCAGTGAAGTGGATCTTCAAGTACCTCCGAGGTACCACTGACTTATGTCTCCGTTTTGGAGAAGGCAAAGCCGAGTTGCGAGGCTACTCAGATTCTGATTTAGGGGGAGATTTCGACTCAAGGAAGTCGACGACGGGATACATGATGAGATTTTCCGTAGGATCTGTCTCTTGGCAATCAAGACTTCAGAAATGTGTTGCACTATCGACAACTGAGGCTGAGTACATTACCGCGACTGAGGCAAGCAAAGAAATGCTATGGATGAAGAAGTTCCTTATGGAACTCGGCCATGAACAAGACAAGTACGAGCTGGGTTGTGACAATCAAAGTGCAATCCATCTTGCGAAGAATTCGACCTATCACTCCCGCACTAAGCACATTGATGTGAGGTATCACTGGATCCGGGATGTGGTGGAAGGTGGAGAGCTCGAACTCGTCAAGGTGCACACTGACCAAAATTGGTCTGATATGATGACGAAGCCGGTTCCAGCAAAGAAATTTGAAGACTGCTGTGAAGGAGCCGGGTTGATGCTGAAGCCGACGCATTGAAGTCGGAGGGGGAGATTTGTTGGGCCCTCCTTCAAAGCTAAGCCCAAGCCCATTTGAGGGGTTTTCCTAAAATACCCCTAACCTAATTTCTGCTGGGCCCTCCTTCAAAGCTAAGCCCAAGCCCATTTGAGGGGTTTTCCTAAAATACCCCTAACCCTAATTCCATCTCTTATAAATACCTATTGTTAGGGTGGAGACTAGGTAATATGAGAAGATTGAGTTGAGAAAAATTTGAGAGAAAATATTTGATTGTTTGAGCAAAAGCTTTATGCTTTGCATTTGAGAGATCTCTAGGGAGAGTTTGAGAGAAACATCTCTAGGGTAGTTTGATTATCACCATTGTTGGAGAGGTTGTGTTAACCACCACATTGGTGTATTTGATTATTGTAACCATTATTCTCATAGTGAATTTTTGATCTGAACTAGGTCCCGTGGTTTTTACTTCTTCATTGGAGAAGGTTTTCCACGTTAAATCAGGTTGTGTTCTTCTTCTCTCTCCTATCTGTTTTTGATTTTTCTGCTGCGCTCCCGACCTGGTGATATTCAGGCCGAGGTACTGCCGAGATCCGAGCTCCGGATCTGGTTGATTGACTTCCGCACAAAAGGCTTCCTAGCCGAGTTTGAGGGAACCGAGTTCCCAACAGATTCGATATTCAAAAGAACAGACATCATTCCCCGACCTTTTTTAATCAGCGTTTTCCTTCTTCACTACCAAAAGCTGATTCAAGTTTATTCAAAGTGAGATCTTACAGTAGTTATAATATATTTGAAAACTCTTGACTTATTTCAACTTTCACAAAAATATGAAAACAGTAAAACAGTGTGCAAAACCAGACCTAATGATCAAAATGCAATTTCAGGATTAATCCAGATAGGAACAGGATTTAGACCTTAGAACTAAATACTTGTACAGTTCTAGTATTTCACAACTAATTCTCAGGTTCAGACAGCACTAAAACAGTAACAATTTTAAATCCAACAATACCAATAGTTTGCTATGCAACAGTCCAAAATGAGCTTATTAGGTCATTTTTCTAAATGGTAAACAATTGACAAAGTAAATACTTTAGGTCAGCTTATACAAACTAACAAGTTACACTAGAATTGTATTATTCCAAGAGCAGGCCAGGAATCAATTAACCCAAGAATTTTGTAAGGCAGTTTTTATATGTATTGAATAGCTCAAGTCAATTCTCAATATGAAATTTAATTATAAGATCTATGGGTGAAATTCGGTACAGATCAACGGTCAAGATTTATTTACTGTTAATGAGTTAACCCCTAGTTAACAGGTGAAACTATTGTAACAATAGTTAAAAGTTTAGGAGTAATTGAGACAAAGTGATAAATATCTGACCAAATGTATGAGATTTATGCTATTGAACCATCCAAATGTATTAAATTAAAAGGTTGGGTTATACTTGATACATGGAATGGATTGTGCCATGATTGAACCATCCAAATGTACGAGATTACATAATGGATTTTATCTGTTTTTCCATGATTAGTCTGGAGATTATCTTGGGTATGGACTGGCTGGCAATGAATTGTGCCATGATTGACTGATGTGGAAATAGAATAATAGTGGAATGTTCTTGGAGAATACTATGAATTGCACTTGGTACAACACTTATTGCCATGGAATGCTCTCTCTCTTACACACTTCAGTGAGCGAGGTAGCGAGGGAACAGAGCACCTGGGTAGTAGCCGCAATCTTGAAATTAAATTGCTCACTACATTGCTCCCTAAAGCTAGCAGTGCAGCGAGTAAAAGCAAATTGTTCGTTGAGGAGCTCGCTTCAGCGAGGGGCTCAACAAGCAACATGTACAGTTGCTGAGAATGAGAAATAAGGTTGTGGGGTGTATGGAAATGTCATAGTAGTGTCTAGTAGGACTTGTATGATATGTCTAAGTTAGGTTTAATTATTTCGCAAAGTTATTGTGTTATAATTACAGTTTTGGTTTATTTTAAGGGAAAATTTCATTTTCACCCATTGTGGTTTTGTGATTTATCATTTGACCCCCTGTGATTTTAAACTTATCAGTTAGACCCATTGTGCTGAGATATTTTGTCATTCAACCCCATGTGGTTTCAAATTTTTACTTAGACCCCTTGTGGTTACAAAAACTTTCACTTAGACATCTTGTGGTTACAAAAATAAATATTTAAAATAAATGTTCTTTTTTTGATTTATTTTATATCCTCACCTAATGCATTTAGGGTTTGAAAAATGAATTTCCTTTTTAAATTTACTTATTTTTATCAAGAAAATAAATTCAAATCTAGTATTACTTTATTCTATTTATTTTTTATCTGATATCGTTATAAATTTATGGGAAAACTTCACTTTCACCCATTGTGGTTTGTGTGTGTATCATTTAGCACCCTGTGGTTCAAAAATTATCACTTACACCCATTATGGTTTCACTGTGTGTCATTTGACCCCCGAAATGACTAAAATGTCCCTAAAATATCCCACAATGACGATCATTGCAGCACGAAAATCAGTTTTGGGGCCATAATCAAATTATTGAGTAATAATTACAAATTTATCAAATAATTTCCTAGACCATTTATTGATTATATTATGTGTTTACCAGAAACATGGAGATAACTTAGGCTCTCCAATGAAAGAAAGGAAGATAAAGAATCAATGGAAGAAATAAGGGATATTGAAAATTCCAATACTATTTTACTTTAATTGGAGATTCAAGTAATGAAGCTACTTGGAGAAAGAGAAGTCCTACAACTAAATCAGATGGTAGCTATGTTGAGCAACCATATGGAAAATACATGAAGTTTTTTTGACTAAAACCAAGTTGTCAAAATTGCTTGACTTGAACGGCCAATATCAAAGTGACATGGACTCCACAAGTTCAAGAACATTATACTTAAATTGCACTTTAAGCTTTTGGGAACCATGAAGATGGTTTATACTTTTTAGTTATGTGAACTTATATAGCAAAATCATTATCAGAAAAAAAAAAATATTTATATAGCATGTATAATTTATTATAATGAAAAGAAAGAACAATTGATTCAAGCACGACTCCTCGACTCCTCTGTGTAGAATAGAGAATCCAAGCACCTCAAAGTGTATCAAAGGGAGAAAGCATGCTCGTTTATACTCCTCTGTAAAATTAGAATAAAGAAAGGGTAATAGGATTTTAATTTTAATTAGGGATAATTTTAGTATTTTATTTTTAATTTAGTTTTTTTTATTAAGGGTATTTTTGATATTTTATATTATGAGGATATTTTAGTCACTCAGGGAGTTAGATGATACATAGTGCAATCACAAGGGATATAAATGATAATTTTTAAACCACAGGGTGCTAAATGATACACACAAACCACAGTGGGTGAAAGTAAAGTTTTCCCTAAATTTATCTAAAGAATGTAAAAATCTTATTTTGATAATATATATTTAATTTATCTTAAATAATATTTTTTTAATTCAAATATATTTTAAAAAAATTAAGATAATTAATAAATTAATTTCAGAATAAATAACTTGAAGTATTTTTTAAACCATAAAAGCATTCATTACATGAGGATATAATATAAAAAAGAGAGAAAATTTATTTTAAATATTTATTTTTTAAATCACAAGGTGTTTAAGTGAATTTTTTTGTAACTACAAGCGGTCTAAGTGAAAATTTGAAACCACAGGGGTTGAATGACAAAATATCTCAGCATAGTGGGTCTAACTGATAAGTTTTAAATCACAGGGGGTCAAATGATAAATCACAAAAGCACATTGGGTGAAAGTAAAGTATTCCCTTATTTTAAATATGGTACTGATTTTAATTGGTATTCATGAGCAATATTGAAAAGAAAAAATTAGTCATATTTTTAGTTAAACTAATGTGATTGTAACCATTGTTGTCAAAATTAGTGTAAAAACGTAAAAACTTACGTTTTTTACGTTTTTACTAGAGTGATGCGTGTTAAAACTCAAGTAAAAACTGTCATTGGTAAAAACTGGTAGAAACTCCGCATAAAAATGTAAAAATGGTAAAAACTTACGCTTTTATCGTTTTGACTGTTTTTACTTAAAACTAAAAATTTAATAAAAAAAGATTTACAAAAAAAAAAAAAAAAAAAAAAACCTAACTTTCGTTTTCCCCAAAACATATTCACAGTATCTTACTATCTTTTTGTTTGGATATTTTTTTTTATAATTATGTCTTATAAAGCTGCAATTCTTTTTTTTTGGTACAACTAAAGCTGCAATTCTATTATAAGTTATGCTATGAGAATCATTTTGTGTTTTTGGGTCATTGTGTGCATTGAAAGAAGTGGAATTATACCCTGATGAGCGATGATCCAAAATCTGCATAATGTATAAAACAGTTAGAGCAGATTGGTTATTCATTACTTGTTAATTATCACTGTTTATAATTTTGATACTTGGTTATGAAAAATATTTTTTCTTTTTAGATAGATAAGTGACTCAACACACATGTTCATCATACGATATTTATTTTACATGCATATATATTATTTTGTATCTTGACCTTAAGTGGTAGAAAGTAGAAAATTTACGTTTCGTATCGTTTCTACGTTTTACGTTTCTACCATCCCTTTCCATTTTTACGTAGAAACTCGAGTTTGACAACATTGATTGTAACTAAGCTTAATATCATACATAATAATAACATATCAATACGTAATGGGGTGTTACCAAAACGGCAAAGACTTGGTGAGTGAGAGTATATAAAACGGCAAAGAAATTTTAGTTTCAAAGTAGCGTGAGTCTAACGCCAAAGACTTGTGAGTTTCTATATCCCATCACAAATTTAAAAATGATAATCACAAGAAAATGAACCCGCTAAGTGCTGTGCCATGCAGACATAGAAACCTGTAAACATCATTTGACTATGATGTAAATATCAGTGCTACATTTACATGTTCGGAACTGCTGTTTTGGTATTGTCATTCTGCTGGTCATAATGTGTGATTTAGGAGTGCAAACCGGATAGTCCATGTTTTCCCATAAATGGGTTTGTTTTATCATTAAAAAGTTTAAGACTATCTTATTTACTGGAATACCCCTTTTTTAGACGCCTAACTTGACTTCTTTTGAAGTCTGATGCGATCTGAAAGTTTATTTAAAAGTTTACTTTACATTAAGGTATGTATATAAACGGTAATATGTCTCTCTTGTTACGGAAGTTAAATTTTTTCTTCTAATATATAAAAAAAAGTTTTATGCTTGTTATGTTAAATGATGCAACATAACTTTTTTACCCACACAATTTTATATGTATCTTATCTCTTGATTTCTCTCTCTCATCTCTCTTTTCAATTATGTGTAGAAAAATTATATTAGATTATGTAACATAACTTTTGATTTACCCATAAAAAACGTGTCAATCTCATTTTTTATTGTTTTTTCCGTAAGTGGTGGGGCCACGAGACTTTTATATCAGCAGCACTTCATATTCCATAAGAAAATATAACCCCGTATATAAATAGATCCAAAATTTGTCTTCAAACATACTTGCACATGCCACCAGATTTTCAAAGGGATCTTGAACGTGCATAGAACTGCACCCACCTTTGCCATGGAAGACTTACTCAAACTTAGTCTTCCGAGTCTTCTCGCCATTTCCGCAGGAATGGTGGTGTAGAAAAAAATAAAAAGGAACGCAAACAAAGAAAGTCATAAAGTCATTGAACAAAATAAGATAGTCAAAATTGGTATACCACTATCATATAACTGTCTGCATTGACCTGATTTATTTTTAAAAATTATAACATTTGAGCTGACCTCTCAAACCTTCAAAAACTAATATATTACTTTTTGTAAATTATACATTATGATTATTTTATATATCTTGTTCTTTTATATGTTTAAGTTAATGGAAATTCAAAATAATACAATAATCGAAAACATATTACAACTTAAAATATTAAAAAAAATATAAGCCAAGGTTGGGAGCTTAGAGATCAAGTCTTTCAAAATAAATTATTTTTAAAGAAGTCTTTTAATAAACTCAAACCTGTATTATATATTCTTAAAAAAAGTCAAGTCAAATCAGATTATAGGCCAAACTGTAAACTCGTGACAAGCTGCCTAATTGATTTACACCCTGCCCTACACAAGCGGATAATTGGGCAAAGAAAACAGATACAACATGTCCTGAATATTAACTAAAGGGAAAAATATTTATCCTTTTAACATAGTATGCGTTCAAAATCTCACCGCCTCCCATTTTTTTTGTAGTGGAATTTTCACATGTAGGTGGATTTGTATGTTGTCCACCCTTCAAGTTCAGTGGGCTCTCATGTGAGGGAGCGTATTGAGATATATAGTCTCACATTGGTTTTATGGGACATGTTGAGATATATAGTCTCACATTGGTTGTATGTGCAATTAATGTGGAGTTTATAAAGACTTGAACACTTCCCAGTTTGAGCTAGCTTTTGGGGTGGTGTATCAAGGTTCTTTAACAATAATCTAACCTGTTTTGAAAATAAAACTGGTACCAAAACAGTTAAGTAAAAATTATGAAATTTTTTCACCAAAAAAAAAAAAATTATGAAATTTTTAGCTCAAAATTTTACCACCTCTTATCTTTCTAATAAGACCAGCCTCATGTAATTTCGAACCCTACAACTCAAGGTGTTCAGACTTCCTTTCATGCTGTTAAACTTAGAAGAACAACTACTGCATGTTCTAGTTTTTCCTCTTGTATTATTTCCGTATTAAAATTAATCTTTCTCAAGGAATTAAATAAATTGAGGCCCGTGGGTCAACAATCCTAGAATAATGTTTCATCTTGCAATTATTAGAAGGGATCAAGATACATTATTGAAACCATTGGAATGAATTTCCTTCAATAAGATGGTACAGATGGTGGTTGTGTGAATAATTTTGAGATGCTTGAGCATAAATTATTGATTTTAATTGATGTTTATAGAAATATTGTTTTATGGAATTTTCTGTGCACGGCATATCTGGAATCATTGTGATAATTTTATTAAGGTTTTGAAAACCCAAGTTTCCTACTGAGTTTTTTGTATCTAAATCAATTAGTTTCGAATGCATTTGAGATTGACGAGTAGTTTTCTCAATTTTCTTTTTGGAGCCGTGTTAGTTACACTGAAGAATAATGCATCTGAGCATGGGGTAAAGTGGTTTGAGTGGAAAAAATCAAACATGTGAGCGCGAGCGTGAGTGACGGCAATGACTTCAGACTTTTAGAGTGAGTGTACAAAACAGGCTCGATCCTAACGGCAAAGAGACTTCTGAAATTGTACATCGCATCACAAATTCACCAATGGTAATCACATTATGATTGCACCACAATGACCCACTTAGTGTTGTGCCAGGAAACGTGTAAACCTTATAAGGGCAAAAAGAGAAAATAGAAAAGGAGAACTCTGTGGAATTTTATTTTTTCTTTAATTTTCA
This sequence comes from Gastrolobium villosum, assembly GCA_032173675.1. Taxonomy (NCBI): domain Eukaryota; kingdom Viridiplantae; phylum Streptophyta; class Magnoliopsida; order Fabales; family Fabaceae; genus Gastrolobium; species Gastrolobium villosum. The sequence continues at coordinate 14,228 of JAVKPL010005959.1, read as the reverse complement.
CTGTAATATTATTTGACTATGATGCAATATTGAATTTGTTCGGATCCAAGAAATATTAATTAATATGGGATTTATGAAGTAGCCATGTCTATTAATTAGGGTTGTGCAAAAACCAGTTAACGAACTGAACTTCAACTTAATTATTTTTTAAAAACCATCAACTAAATTGGTAAAAAATTAATTCAATAATCGAACTGATTTTTTTTTCTCTATTTTTTTCTCTTATCTATTTATTAAATATTTTTTCTTTATTTTAATTTCTATAATTTTAATTTTATTTTATTTTTCCTTTTTTCCTTTTTCTCTTCCATATTTTTTTATTAATTATATTTATTTTAACTTTATTTTTAATTTCTAATAGTATTCATCATTTTTTGTTTCTTAATCTTTTTTCCCTCAATCTTTTCATTTGGGTTCATAACTAGTTTTAAAAACCAGTTCTAAGCTATATTGACCTCTTTCAAAAAAAAAAAAATAATAATAAATTCTCCAAACTGAATTGTTATTTCTAGTTTAGTTTATTTCGAAAATCAAATCGAACTAAACTATGCTCATACCTATCATCAATGCTCCATTGAATGGGGTGATTTGTACGCAATGATTAAGGGAGGTTAGGGTTTTAGAGGTTTAAAGAGGTGGCAAAGTGGATGGCTCTCCTTGCTTTTGAGATTGTGCTAAAAAACTCTGTCTGCCGGTTCGATTATATATGTTTTACATTAAAAACAAAAAAACAAAATAAAAATTCCAAAAACTCAACTGACACGTTGGCGGGCTAAACGGATTGGCAAATAATAAAACTCAGCCCGCCGCGTCGAGCCCCTTTTCACGGCCCTAGGTTTAAGGTTGGAATTTACCTTATAATGAATGAAGTCCATAATTTTTCAAATCCCTTGGAGCTATTATATGAATCCTCATCAGAATTCAACAACTCATAGATAATTTAAGATGAGTAATTAATTCAATGCATTATATCCAAGGTAACAATTCCTAGCCAAGTCTTTGTAAAACTTCTTTATCATATTCCCCAGTCAACTTCATGTTAAAAATCGACACACACAAAATGCAAAACAGCAAAAAGAAAGGGAAGAGAAATTGGACATGACAATTTACCTTGTTCACCCAACGTAGGTTACGTCCAATATGTCTGTACTATATTCGTCTCACCAACACTCGTTACAAGTCACTCGGTTTATAATGGAATATAAATAGCATTTAGAAAAATCCTAACAGTTATTCATGGGTCCAATCTCAAACTACTAAGAAAAAGATAAATACAATGACTCAGCAATGAGTAAGAGGCTCACAACAATACCAAACATTTACAGGCTCGAGGACACTGCCCCCTGCACCCTCGTCGGGATGGTTCCCCAGACTCCCGCCCGCTCACGTGATAGCGAGACTCTAGTTGATTTTTTGTTTACCCTGCCAATTAACAATGAATCATACCCAACATTCTATGTCGTTGTTGTGTTTTGGAACGTAGTTTCTTCCAATAGGGTCCCTATCATAATAAATATGATAATTAGTATTCGGCGCAAGTTGAAGGTTTCACTAAACCAAGATGAATTCTATCACATATATTTACTTATAAATAGTGAAGGAAATTAAGGAGTTCACATAACAGCCGAACTGAATCATAATATAGCTGAGAAATGAGGTTGGCTTTTATATTGAGTTCCCTTTTCTATTTTGTGGCATTGCTGATTCAAAATCAAAGATGTCACGGCTGCTTAGAGGAGGAGAGAATGGGCCTGCTCCATATCAAGGCTTACATCCTAGCGCATGGTAGTCAGGATCATTACAATGGATTGGATTCATGGGTTGATGACAGAGGCAGCAATTGTTGTTATTGGAACAGAGTCAAATGCTCTAACATCTCAACTGGTCACGTAACACACCTCGAATTTTCTAACTTGCACACTTTTGGAATGTTAATGTTAAACGTTTCAATATTTGGGCCATTTGAAGATTTGCTCAGCCTCGACTTCTCTAACAACGATTGTGAAGGCTGGATTGGCAATGAAGGTTTCTTCGTTCCTATGGGCCATTCTGAATTTATATACTTCTTCACATTGGTTTCTTTATTGCAAATTTAAAAATAGGGAAATACTACCCGCATTTTACATGAAATAATTATCTTATGTTATCTCACTTCGAAAATCTCACCTACTCTTTTTTTTTTATCCTCTTTAACGGTGGGTCCCACGTGACTTCTCTATATAATATGAGAAAACTATCCTCAAATAAAATGAGAATAACATTTCCCTTAAAAATAAATAAATAATAGACACATTTTTTTTATTTTTTTTTGACAAAATGTTGTGCAGCAAAAGATAGGGTATCACGCAGCATGTTTGAATTTCTAACACCTTGTTTCTTTTGAAGGATTTCCAAGATTGAACAATTTGGAGACCCTAGACCTTTCAGGAAACTCTCTGAATAACAGCATCTTGCCAAGTTTGAATAGATTGACATTGCTAAGAACTTTGAAGCTCGGTTCCAACAATATTGATGATTTTAAAGGCATGTATCTTTAACTCTATTATTTTTATTTTTTTTATTGTGATTACCAACGATGGATCACAGTACTTTACTGTTTTCCTATATGATAAAGGGTATTTTGTTCTCTCTATTTTTTCTTTTTTTTCCTATTTTTTATTTTATTATTATTATTTTCTTTTTATGTTTCCTTGCCACAGATTTTTTCAATTATAGACATTTGGGACTGCAGGACCTAGGTTCCAATTCTATGAAGGGTTCCATAGATAACAGAGGTACTTACCCATTACTGTTGTTCCTGCTTATTTGAATTTAAACCATATAGATCCAAACATTATTGACTATTAGTGTTGGGGAAAAAAAAAAAAAAAAACTAAATACACAGTTCCTATCTTTTAATACATCACTTTATTTTTTATTTTATTTTTTAATTAGAAATTCAATTGTGAATAAAATAAGTTTCACATTACAAAGGCATTGACTCAATAATGTTCACATAAATAAAAAATTTATAAATATAATGTTTTAAGATTTTAAGTTAAAATACAGGAATTAGTATTTCTCACGTATGAGTTAATTTTATCTTTTACATATACATAAAAAATTTGTGACACCCATATTTTCTTTATCTCTTTTTTCTTTTCGGAGGGTCTCATGCATTTTTATGTGTTTGCAAAAAATAAAATTTTCTCTCGAAAAATATTAATCCCTAAATTATTATAACAAACTCTTTAAATCTGGTGCTTGCTAGCTAATTTAGTAAGAGGGATATCTCCGATGTATTTTATTATCAAATTTTATACATTTTGTTTTTATTGCATAAAAATGTTTAGTTCAACATTTTATTTTTCAATTGGGAAAAGTGTTTGTCATTTTAAATTTCATAAAGTTATGTCATTTTAAGAGAGACATAGACACAAAATATCATTTTTATTTAAAATTTAAATTAAAAAAATCACTCACTCTCTTCCCATGATTTTCATTCCATGTGTCTATCTCTCTCCTAAAATGACATAATTTATGTCATTTAAAATAACAAACACCAAACCCTTAAAAAATATGGGGGAAGGGAATTAGGGATTTTTGTAAAATACTCCAAAATCCCTCTCACCCTTAAAATTAAAGTTCCCCCAACTTGGGGGGTTTGAGGAAGAAAATATTAGAAATTATTTATACACCCTTAGCATTTAAATATATAAAATACATAAGTGTTAATCATTTTTTAAAATGTGACATTACTAGAAAACTCCAAAATACCCACAGATTTTATATGTAGAAAATATTTTGTCCAAAATAGTAACCCAATTTTCAACAAAAAATCATACTTAGTTGAAAATAGAGAAAAAAAATTCAGTCAAAAATAAAGAAAAAATTAGAGATGGAATTAAATTTGGTCATAAACACTTACATAATTTTTTTAATAAAATAAAATTATTGATTGAATCTAATTCCGTCAACATTTTCGACGAAAAATATTTTCATCAAAGTTATCAACCCAACAATTTCTATCAAAAGAATTTGACAAAAAATATTTCAATCGAAAATTTTGACGAAAAATAATTTGTCAAAGATTTTGACGAAAAAATATTCCGTTAGAATTCTTCAAAGAATCTAAGTTTCGTCTAGAATTTTAACGAAAAAATTTTCTTCAAGATTTTCGACGGAACACATTTCTATCAAAAGATTTCAATCGAAAACATCCCTTCCAAGATTTCAACGGAAAATATTTCGTCACATTTTTTCGTTGAAACTTTCGACAAAAACATTTCCGTCAAAATTTTCGACGGAAAATGCTTTCATAAAAAAATTTAAGAAAATTCGACAAAAAAAAAAATCTTTAAAATTCTTGACATAATCTAAATTATGTCCAAAGTTTCGACTGGAATATTTCCTCCAAAATTTGGATAAAAAAATAAAATTTCGACGGGACATATTTCCATTGAAAATTTTGGAGGAAAGACATTTCCGTCAAGAATTTTGATGGATAAACATTTTCATTAGAAATTTCGACGGAACTCTTTTTTTCCGTCGAAAATAGTAAAGAAATCATTTTTGTCAAAATTTTTGACGAAAATTAATTTCATCAAAAATTTGGACGTAATTGTTTGAAAAGTACATAAATAATTTTTTAGAAATTTTAAATTTATTTAAAAAAATATATAATAGTTATATTAATTATAAAAAAAAAACAGTAAAATGGTAAAAATATCTCATTAACCTTCAATGTTTTTCCCTTATCTTTTTTCTAACTCCCAAATAAGGGAAGAGAATACCTTCAATTTCTTTCCTTTCCTTCTGCTATCTTTCCTTTGAATCTCTTTCATTCTCTTCCCTCCAATCTCCAAACAAAACAAAATAACTTTAAAAATCCATCGGTCACTACAAGAAATATGATTATTTGTGAATAAATTTAGTGTCGAATATACAATTTGTCAGGAATGATATATTATTTGTGTCTAAATTTTATTTTGTCACAATTATTATTTTTAATTGTGACAAAATTATAAATTGTCATTATAATTTCATTAATAGTGACAAATATATATCTATTACAAATGATTTGTCACTAATATAAATTATTAATTAAAACCATTTTTTTCTGTTTCTTTGACACAGATTTTGTCAATTTTAGTCGCCTGGAAGTGCTGGACCTAAGCTATAATAGTCTCAAGGGATCCTTAGATGCTGCAGGTACTTATCATTATTGTTGCTCTCGCTTATTTGTACTGAAATATATACTTCCAAACATAATTGGTTACCTCTATTAAAAAAAAAAAAAAACTTGGATTTCTTCGTATATAATTTAATGTGTACTCTCTCGTCTCAACTCACAGGTCTCCTGAAATTGAAAAGGTTGAAAGTGTTACACTTAACTCAGAACAATATGAACGACTCAATTGAAGGTAATATCAAACTAATTTCATACACACTAGTATGTCGTTGGTTTGATTTTCGCATGCTTAAATGCTTCTTGAAATATTATTTAGGGAGAAATAGAATTAATTAAGATATATAATGAACTTATTTTAAAATTTTCTTCGTAGAAGGTATCTTAAAAGTAATTTAATACACACATATATTATTTTCTTGGAAATATTATTTAGGGAAAAATATAATTGCAGCATGTTAATACAAGACTTATTTTGTTATAAAAAAAAGACTTATTTAAAATATTTTGTTAAATATTTTTAAAAATCCTACAGTTGGAATCATGCTTTTAATTTTTTATTTATTTATTAGAATTGTAAAATAAGCTAATAACTTCATAATCTTTTAAAAACAGCATGCAATGTTTTAATTATAAATCCTAAACTCAAAAAATATTTGTTCACAATGATACCTGGAATTATTATTAGAGAAATATCTGTTTGGGTCCCAAACAAAAAACACAATCCCTATTTTAGTTCCTTACAAAAAAAATAATAATCTCCAGGTCCTTGAAAAATTCAAAGTGAACCCATTTAATTGAAATCGTTGTCCCTCACAAATTCAAAAAAGATCTACATTAGTCCCCAAGAGGACTAAAATGAGTACACTTTGAATTTTTAGAGATCTCGAGATTAATTTTTTTTTGTAAGGGACTAAAGTGGAAACCATATTTTTTGTTAGGGAGCCAAAAAGGTATTACTCTTATAATTAATATTTAGGGAAAATATTTTCTCATGTTGCATGAGAATTCAACTCTCATATTTGTGACCCTTCGATTTGTGCGCAAAGATTTTCTTTTCTTTTTCTTTTTTTAATAAATATGGGGCCACCACTAATTGAATCATGATAATTGAATTCTCATACAACATGAGAAAATCAAATCCCTTAATATTTATTCCTTAACATTTAGTGGCATGATATTATTTTTAAACAACTTTTCATACTCAAGGACTGTTTTCAATTAAGGATTTACAATGCAAAATGTGACCAATATATATATATAGATATATATATAGATATATATATATATATATATATATATATATATATATATATATATATATATATATATATATATATATATCGAAAAATTAAAAATTCAGTCACTGGACTATCCAGTGAGGTGAACTTTAACTATGTTCTCCCGCGAGAACATAATGCAAAAATATTACAATGTTATTATAACTGTGCTCTCGCGGGAGAACATAGTGTGCACCTATGTAGCACCGATACCGACACGGGACACGTGACACGATACGACACGACACTCCAACACATTAATTCTAAAAAATGTTATATTTCGACACGTTAGGACACGTTTTGATATTAAATAATATTTTTAATTTATGTAGTTGTATATTATATTTAATATTCAATAATTTAACGAAAAAATGAAATTAAACTTATAATATTCATCAATTTTGTAAAGAAATATAAGATATCCCAAATATTTATATTAAACTCAAGAAAATGGTAATCGTAATCCAACGAATCTAATAGTTGGAACTAAAAATTCAATGCAATGTAACTTTTGAACTTTTTTTTGAATTTCTATAACTCGTATTGGAGTGTCCGGGAGTGTCGGAGTGTCAGAGAGTGTCGGGAAGTGTCGGACACGACACGTCAGGGTTTTTGAAGTGTCGGTGCTTCATAGGTGTGCACTGGACCAATTTTTACATCCAGTCACTGTATACTCACTAAATCCTATATATATTGTTAAAATATCAAGATACAAGAGGAATTGATAGTAATCCTTGTTGTGTTAAACTACACAACATTGGTTCTATTATATAGCAAACCAATTGAAGAATACAATGAGACACACACAATGTGGGACTAACACTCTTAACACAATGAGACACACACAATGTGGGACTAACACTCTTAACACTCCCCCTCAAGCTGTAGCATATAGATCATATGCTACAAGCTTGATACATAAATAATACTCCTATTAGGAACCAAAAGCAACAGTGCTACATCAACAAAATGAAATGACCAAGTAACATAACATCAAAATAAATCTCCTATATGAGAAACCAAAAATCAACAATGTGCTAAAAATGGCGTCGGAATGAACATCAACATGGAAGATGCCGGAATGATCATCGGCAAAGACAACTGTGCTGGAATGACCATCAACAACATGGAAAGTGCTCCCCCTCAAGAGGAACTTCGGAGCCGGAATTATCATCGGCAAAGACAACTGTGCTGGAATGACCATCAGCAACATGGAAAGTGCTCCCCCTCAAGAGGAACTTCGGAGCCGGAATTATCATCGGCAAAGACAACTGTGCTGGAATGACCATCAGCAACATGGAAAGTGCTCCCCCTCAAGAGGAACTTCGGAGCCGGAATTATCATCGGCAAAGACAACTGTGCTGGAATGACCATCAGCAACATGTAAAGTGCTCCCCCTCAAGAGGAACTTCGGAGCCGGAATTATCATCGGCAAAGACAACTGTGCTGGAATGACCATCAGCAACATGGAAAGTGCTCCCCCTCAAGAGGAACTTCGGAGCCGGAATTATCATCGACAAAGACAACTGTGCTGGAATGACCATCAGCAACATGGAAAGTGATCCCCCTCAAGAGGAACTTCGAAGCCGGAATTATCATCGGCAAAGACAACTATGCTGGAATGACCATCAGCAACATGGAAAGTGCTCCCCCTCAAGAGGAAAGTGCTCCCCCTCAAGAGGACGATGAATAGAATAAATAGTCCATCTTGGGAAGAAAGAAGATTAAAAAAAAAAAAGCTTCACATAATCGGAAAAGTCGCCGAAGACGGCGGTGGGTCGTCGGAGACGCTAGTGGGTCGTCAGAAAAGTCGCCAGAAAGTCATCAAAAAAGTCAACGGAGACGGCAGTCAACGGTGGTCGATCAATGGCGGTCAACCCAACAGCTTCCCAAGGATCATTCTTTTCTGATGTGACAGATCAGTCTAAGCTGCAGTCACAGAGCATACTAAGAAAAACCCGAAAAAGAAATAACAACGAGAATCCCTCAAGGAGGGTGATATCTCTCTATAACCATATTGAAATTATGGAAAAGTGAACTAAGTTAAGCGGATTAAGATTCCTCTTGTTAGGCTCTAGATACCATGTTAAATATCAAGATACAAGAGGAATTGATAGTAATCCTTGTTGTGTTAAACTACACAACATTGGTTCTATTATATAGCAAACCAATTGAAGAATACAATGAGACACACACAATGTGGGACTAACACTCTTAACACAATGAGACACACACAATGTGGGACTAACACTCTTAACATATATATATATATATATATATATATATATATATTATGACAGGACTTTGCAAAATGAAGGATCTTGTAGAGCTGGGTCTTAGCAACAATGAGTTTAGCGGTCCAATTCCAGGGTGTCTCGGCATATTAAGGAACCTCCAAGTCCTTGATCTCTCTCAAAATTTGTTCAGTGGCAATTATCCATCATTCTCTTGCAATTATTACACATCTCTCGTGTACTTGTCTCTCCTTGACAATTACCTACAAGGACCATTTTTATTGAGCACTTTGGCTAACCATTCCAACCTTGAGGTTCTATATATTAATTCTCAAAGTCCAAGTGCACAAGTTGAAACCGAAAAGACCCCATGGTTTCCTACATTTCAATTAAAATCCCTCATCCTTAAAAACTGCAACTTGAACAGGGATAAAGGAAGCATCATTCCCAGTTTTCTTTTACATCAGAAAGACTTGCAATATTTGGATCTCTCCCACAACAAATTAGTTGGAGCATTCCCAAGTTGGTTGATACAAAATAACTCAAGACTTCAATTTTTCTATTTGATGAGTAACTCTTTTGTGGGGAACTTTCAACTATCCTCCATCAGACAAAACATGAGTTTCCTAGATATATCAAACAACAAAATCAATGGTTTGCTACCAAAGGATATTGGTACTTTTCTTCCTGGGATATGGATTTTGAATCTATCCATGAACAACTTTGAAGGAAATATACCTGCATCAATTGGTAAATTGCAACAACTTACAATGTTGGATTTGTCTGACAATTTCTTCTCAGGTGAGTTACCTGAAGAACTAGCCACAAATTGGACCAACTTGCAAAGCTTGAAGCTTTCAAATAACTTTCTCCAAGGGAACATTCCTAAATTTCCTAATTTGTATGAGTTGTACCTCAACAATAACAACCTCAGGGGCACTCTCAAAGAAGTACTGGAAAATTTAAACAGTGAAGGACTGGCCATACTAGACATATCCAGCAATTCAATCTCAGGTGAAATTCCCACTTCAATTGGGAAGTTTTCATCACTCATTATCCTCCTTATGGCAGAAAATCAATTAGAATGTGAGATCCCAATTGAGTTTTCCAACCTGACGGGCCTTTATATGTTAGATCTTTCACAAAATAGATTATTAGGGTCAATCTCAGGTATGAATCTTTCAAACATGAGATACCTCTATTTGCAAAAGAATGTTTTCTCAGGTTCTATACCTTTCACACTGTCTGAAGGATCAGAGCTAATAACTTTAGACTTGAGAGATAATAACTTTTCTGGGAGTATTCCTTATTGGATTGATCACCTTTCAAATCTAAGAGTGCTTTTATTAGGAGGGAACAATTTTCATGGCCATATCCCAATCCAATCATGTCAATTAAAAGATATCACCATTATGGATCTCTCACGCAACAAGATCAATGGCTCAATACCATTTTGCTTCAATAATTTGTCTTTTGGAATGGTAGAAAATTATAATTATGCCCCTATATTTCAAATCAAATGGTCAATGTTTACACCAGTAGAGCCAGACTTGTTATATTCTGGAACTTTCCTTGGTGTAAATGTGTCACTGTATATGCCTACTACTGAGATGCCATCGTATGATGATGTAATAGCATCAACTGTGGAATTTAGAACGAAGAGTAACTACTACTCTTATGGAGGCAAAATTCTAGAAAACATGACTGGGTTGGATTTATCGTGCAATATGCTAACTGGGATCATCCCTTCTCAGATTGGAAACATGCAACAAATTCATGCCTTGAACCTATCCCATAATTATTTATCAGGTTCTATTCCAAACACTTTTTCCAATCTTACCCAAATAGAGAGCCTTGACTTGTCATACAACAACTTGAGTGGTGAGATACCTTCTCAATTAACACAGTTATACTTTTTATCAATCTTCAATGTGTCATACAACAATCTATCTGGAACACCACCAAGTACAGGACAGTTTGAAGACTTTGATGAGGACAACTACAGAGGTAATCCAGGTCTCTGTGGACAACTACTGAAGCAGAAGTGTGAAGTTGTTGCAGCTTCACCATCATCAGAATCCAACAACATGGGAGGAAAGGAAACAAAAATAGACATGGAAGCTGTTGAATATCGAAAGAGAAGAGAGGAACATTTGAAAATAATACTGTGTGTATCAACTACACAGCGGAGTCTATTATATAACTAAAAAGAAAGAAAATACAAACAGATATACACGATGTGGGACTTCTATACTACTATTCTAGATATACACGATGTGGGACTTCTATACTACTATTCTAAACTATCATTTACAACACTCCCCCTCAAGCTGGAGCGTATAGGTCATATGCACCAAGCTTGTTACAAATAAACTCTATTCGAGGGCCCCTCAAAGATTTTGTAAACACATCTGCTAATTGCTCATTAGAGGGTACAAAGCTAGTTTTAATTTCACCAGCAAGAATCTTTTCTCGAACAAAGTGACAATCTATTTCTATATGTTTGGTTCTTTCATGAAACACTGGATTTGATGAAATGTGTAGAGCTGCTTGATTATCACAAATGAGAGTTGCCTGTCCAGTGTCTCCAAACTTAAGCTCTCTGAGAAGTTGTTTAAGCCAGATAAGTTCGCAAGTAGTAGTCGCCATGGAGCGGTATTCTGCTTCAGCACTTGATCTGGCAACTACGCTTTGTTTCTTACTTTTCCAGGAAATCAAGTTGCCTCCAACAAAGACACAATACCCAGAAGTAGATCTCCTATCAGCTGGACAACCAGCCCAATCAGCATCGCAGTACCCAACCACTTCATCATGACCTTTATCTTCATATTCAAGGCCTTTCCCTGGAGATGCCTTGATATACTTAAGAATACGAATGACTGCATTCCAATGTTCTTGACATGGAGAATTGAGAAATTGACTGACAACACTAACTGCAAAGGAAATATCAGGTCGAGTGACTGTGAGGTAGTTCAATTTTCCAACCAATCTTCTATACTGCTCAGGATCTGAAAAGGGCTCCCCCTGATTTGGTAGAAGCTTGATACTTAGATCCATAGGAGTATCAACAGACTTTGAATTTAACAGAGCAGTTTCTTCAAGAATATCCAGAGCATATTTCCTCTGAGATATCACAACACCAGCTTTAGATTGGGCCACCTCAATTCCTAAGAAGTATCGAAGTTTCCCAAGATCCTTAGTCTGAAAATGATGACATAAGTGTTGTTTTAATCGAGTGATCCCATGCCGATCACTGCCTGTGATGACAATATCATCCACATATACCACCAGATAAACAGAACCAGAAGCAGAATGACGATAAAAGGGAGAATGATAAGCTGCACTCCGAGTCATGCCAAATTGTTGAACAACACTACTAAATTTACCAAACCAAGCTCTTGGAGATTGTTTGAGGCCATAGAGAGACTTACGAAGACGACAAACAAGTCCTGAATCCCCCTGAGCAACAAATCCAGGAGGTTGCTCCATATAAATTTCTTCCTCAAGATCACCATGAAGAAAAGCATTCTTGATATCCAGTTGGTAGAGAGGCCAATGGCGAATAGCAGCCATGGCAATAAAAAGGCGAACAGTAGACATTTTCGCCACAGGAGAAAAAGTATCAATAAAATCCAAGCCAAAGACCTGAGTGAAACCCTTCGCCACCAAGCGAGCTTTAAGACGATCCACTTGACCATCAGGTCCAACCTTAACAGCATAAATCCATCGGCAACCAACCACAGATTTTCCAGAAGGAAGAGGTACAAGATCCCATGTGCCATTATGATGAAGAGCACTCATTTCATCAATCATAGCTTGTCTCCATCCCGAATGTGAAAGTGCATCACTTGTAGTCTTAGGGACAGATACAGAGGACAAAGAGGAAAGGCAAGCAAAATATGATGGAGAAAGACGATGATAACTGAGGTTAACTGTATACCTGGCCGGAGGACGAGTATCACGAGTACCCTTACGAAGAGCAATGGGAATGTCACTATCCGAAGGTGGGACCGAAGCCGTGGGAGGAGATGCAGTTGAATGTGAGTCCACAGATACATCTAACGAGCTAGGCTCGATCTCATCAGCAGAAGAGGTGGTAGCAGGAGAGTCAGAAACATTGACGGGTAAAGACGGAAGGTAAAGAAGGTCACCTGAGAAGGACGGCTGTACAGAATCAGTATCCACAGGAGTAGTAGAGGATCCAAAAAAGGGAACTGATTCAAAAAAGGAGACATCCGCCGAGATAAAGTATCGACGTAAAGTGGGAGAATAGCAACGGTAACCCTTCTGAGACCGAGGATAACCCAGAAAAACACATTTATGAGACTTGGGGGCTAATTTATCCAAACCTGGACCAAGATGATGAACAAAACACGTAGAACCAAACACATGTGGAGTTAAAGGATATAAAGCTTGATGGGGAAATAAAATTGAGTGAGGTACCTTATGATTGAGAATAGATGATGGCATACGATTAATGAGATAGCATGCAGTAAGTATAGCATCACCCCAGAATGTGTATGGAACATTACCATCAATTAACAAGGCACGAGTGGTTTCAACCAGATGGCGATTCTTGCGCTCGGCTACACCATTTTGTTGAGGTGTATGAGGGCAAGATGTTTGATGGAGAATGCCATGAGATGAAAAGAATTGTTGAAATTGATGAGATAAGTACTCACATGCATTATCACTACGAAAAGTACGAATAGGAATACCAAATTGAGTTTTTATTTCATTATAAAATAACTGAAAAATAGAAAACAACTCAGACCGCTTTTTCATTAAAAATATCCAAGTACATCGGGAATAATCATCAATAAAAGTAACAAAGTACTTAAAACCCAAAGAAGAAGAATGACGACTCGGTCCCCAAACATCAGAGTGGACCACAGAAAAAGGAGAAACAGCGTGACGACTAAGACGACTCGGAAACGTACTACGAGTATGTTTCCCAAACTGACAAGACTCACAATTTAAAGTAGAAAGAGATGATAAATAGGGAACCATCTTCTGAAGCTTTGCAAGACTAGGATGGCCCAGACGAGCATGGATAGTAAGAGGAGAATCCACAGTTGAGCAGGCTGAAGAAGAAGGAACTAGTTGATAGAGGCCCTGAGACTCACATCCTTTGGTAATCTCCTTCCCCGAACTCCGATCCTGAAAGATGACAGAGGTTTTAGTAAAAGAAACAACACAGTCAATGGATTTTGTCAAACGACTAATAGAAAGTAAGTTAAAAGGAGAATCGGGAACATATAGAACATGTTCCAGAGATAAACTAGGTAAAAGAAGAACCGTGCCAATCCCCCGTGATTGGACCAGAGACCCATTGGCCATAGTAATAGTGGGAAAAGAACCAGTAGTGCAAAGGGAAGTGAATAAGGACTTATTACCAGAAATGTGATCAGAAGCCCCAGAATCTAGAGTCCAAGGACCAATAGAGTGCAACTGAGAGATGCCAGCAAAAGAATTACCAGTGGGAGCAATGGATGTAGTAGGACCTGATGTCTGTTTCTCAGACCACCAAGTCATAAATTCGTTCAT
>JAVKPL010005958.1:0-25360 GCA_032173675.1 Gastrolobium villosum | reverse complement strand
CAATTGGGGGAAATAAACTGCTAATATATGGGAAAAATGTGTATTATTTTAAAGGACACAAAGTTGTGTCATTTTAAATAAGAAAAAAAAAATAAATTAGAACAGTTATAATTATATACAAATGGAATCAATTACTAAATTAGATGTAATAATTACACCAATATAAATTAATCGTTGTTCTATATATGTGCATCATCAGCTTATATTGATATAAAAATAAAAAGTGTTACACCTATTATTATTAACTGTTGATCTAATTATAATTATTTTCTTTTATTCTGTTAGAAAAAAGCGTTAATATATAAAAATAGAGTTATCACATTTATTACGAAGGGTTATGTTTGTATCATCTTACCGGAAATAATACTAATTTTCTTGCAGATTAAGTAAAGAGAGAGAGAAAGTGAGATAAGAAAAGTAAAGAAAAAACCTATGGGGCCCATAATTTTATTGTATGTTCAGTTAACTACGGTAATTTCCCTGTAACATTATTTTTACATTTCCAATATAATTAAATAACCATTCAATTTATTTATTATTTTTAAAGGATTTATTATCTATCATTTAATATGACCATAAAAAATTTCCTACACTTACAACATTTTGTGGAGCCCGCAGCAAAAAAAAACTTTCGACACGCAAAATGAATCTCTATAACATAACACAATCACTCTTCTTACAACATAACTTTTATAAAACCCACTTTTAAATTAACTAAATGATTGCATTAATAATTTACGTTTCCCTTTCTAGTTACATCATCGCCACGGTTTCAAAGCTCCAAATTTCAAATGGATTGGTCATTAATCAATATCAATGACATGTTATCTTCCTTTCCCATCAGTACTCCCCCCTCCCTCTCTCTCTATATATATATATATATATATATATATATATATATATATATATATATATAATAAAAGATATACATAATTAATTTAAAAATAAGTAAATTTAAAATCATAATTTTATTTTAAAAATGTCATGTATTGTATTTTTTAAGAAGAAATATACTATGAGATTATATTAGAAGAGAACATTTAGTGAATTTGTTACTGATTTCATTCTAAAATCACTACTGTATCTGTACATGGAGCAAGGCTCTTATAGCACTCATTGTAACAGCAAAAGAAAGAGAAGGAAAATAACAAACTACACTAAAGGTGCGTGTGTGTGTGTGTGTGTGTGGTGTATGGCACATGGGCCCAACAAAACACCTATACATCACCAACTAACTATTAAAAATAATAAATTGTATATTCTAATAGATTAAATTACATTTAAAAAAAATATAGTCTTTTTTTTTTTTGGTTACAGAAAGGGGCAATGCCCCCACAAAACAAAAGAACAGCAAACAAGAAGGAAGGAAAAAAACAGAACAAGAAACAGCAGAAAACAAAACATCAAACACTAGCAGAAAGCCAGGAACAAGCATCATCCTGTATTTCTCTTAGCAGCCACCTTATTCAGACCCGGATCCAAAAGATCAGCAGCAAAAAGATTCAACAGATCGCTGTGAGGGGAGGAGATTGATTTGAGCCTAAAGGAATCATCCAAAGCCTTCTTCGCAATCCAATCCGCACAGGTGTTGCTACTCCTAGGAATTTTATTCAATAAGACAGTCCACTCTTTCATTAAAAAGACTCGAATCTTAGCTACCAATGGCAGCTTTCGAGTATCATTACCATGATTGGTAAGAAGGCAAAACGCTTGAGAAGAATCAGTTTCCAACACTAGTTTCCTCCAGCCATGCTTCCAGGCGAAATCAAGTCCATAAAGGAGAGCCCAAAGTTCAGCATGCAGAGGAATGCAAGAGCCAATGAAGGCTGAGAAACCGCCACACCATAATCCATTCCTATCCCTCAAGAGACCACCACAAGCTGCCCGATTACCTTGCACACAGCCCCATCCACATTTAATTTCAGAAAGTCCTCCGCAGGCCTAATCCACGATGTAGGAAGTTGAGAGTGAGAAGTTCCTGAAAATGTTTTTTTAAACTTAGCCAAACAGAACCTATTTTCCTCAATTTCTACAACAATATCCTCAGGACGCTGGAAACCTTCTTCGTGAATTTTCTTATTCCTCCATAACCACGAAAAGTAGCAAAATATATATATATATATATATATATATATATATATATATATATATATATATATATATATATAGTCTAATTCAAACAGTTTCCAACCTTAACGATTATCATTGGGCACGGTATATATAAGCTGTATATCAGTGAAAAAAGCCGATAACAATATGTCCGGAGTTATGTATGAAGTTGACTTTTACGTATATTTAAATATAATATAATTATATAAAAAAATAGTGTCTAATTAAATGTGAATTTGACAATTTTTTTTATATATTATTAGTCTATTCTGTATAAAATGCATCATGATGCATGCGCTCCTGTAATAATTCAAATTCTTAATAAAAGATGAGAGGAACCGATTCAACATCATACTTTTTGGAAAGATGTCAATATAGCTGACATGTTCAAACTTTAGAGTAACCAGTTAACTAAGATAAACGGTTTAGCGTGTGTATATATATATATATATATATATATATATATGAGAGATTAAGCATTACATTGTTGAAGAACCTTATATTCAAATAAGGGTTTTATTAATGTTATGTAAAATAATTTAAGTGTTATTTCCAACACTCACAATAAAAGGAAGAGAGAAAGTAGAATGATGAAAGAGAAAAAAAAACATGTAGACCTCACCTCTTTAATGTGTGTGTAGAAAAGTAATGTTATATTATGTTACATGATAAACATAAAACCCTTCAAATAAAAATAAAAAAACTAGCACGGCTAACAAAAACACACAAATTTGTTGTATTGGTGTTGAATGCATATCCATATATACCTTTACTCCTAACATACACTTTGATTTATTTATTTTTAAAATTCTTCTGACTGAAGAATTAGAAAAAAAAAAATATGATTTTTTTTGTTTGTATTGGGTGTTTATGTTTTGATGTGTTTCTAGTAAGTATATACGTAGTAATGCTTGAACTTTAAACACATGCTAATGCTATGACTTGGGTTTTTATTTTAAATACATCTTTAGGGTATCTATTTTTGCATCAATTAATCAATCATACATTAATTTTTTTACGTTACATTTTTAAGAATTTATCATATTCTCGAATCTTGTGGGCTGCGTTATTCATGTTTCAATTTTTAAAAAATGCACCAGGGAATAATTGGCCCAATTAAACCCAAGCCCAGCCAATACTCACAACCCACCCCAGCACCCACACGGTTGGACTGGACCGGGCTAAACCGGATTGCTATTTGTTCTTTCCTTTCTCAATTGAATTGGATAAGAGAAAAACAGAGGCAGGAATCACATTGTTGCAATTTAAATCAAGGTCAAAGTGTAGAGAAACTAGAAATGGACTGTTCGATTATGGTGGATTGGAGATGTCCAATCAGGGATTGACATGTTGATATAGAATCTATGTGCTCTTTAAGGTATTTACGAAAGAGATACCTTAGA
This sequence comes from Gastrolobium villosum, assembly GCA_032173675.1. Classification (NCBI taxonomy): domain Eukaryota; kingdom Viridiplantae; phylum Streptophyta; class Magnoliopsida; order Fabales; family Fabaceae; genus Gastrolobium; species Gastrolobium villosum. The sequence continues at coordinate 21,848 of JAVKPL010005958.1, read as the reverse complement.
GGGGAGTAAATCATTGTGCACTAGGAGAAATAGAATTGAAATATGTATGAAGTGTCTAGTGACAAATTAGAGAAAGAGTTCAAAAGTGCGTATCTATAAGCTTAATCCTTTATTTATAGAGAGTTTACTTGGTGGAAGTGAAACTTTGGGACTTTTAAAAATATTATGGGCCTAATGCTTGATCCAATGAAGATGTGATAAGATTGTTATCTTAATGACGAGATCCTTCCCTTTATTTCTTTTGTTAATCATCCCTTGTGGGTCAATAGAACATGGCCCATAACATGGACCAAAAGTATATTATTTTATTATTTTTTTAAGAGAAAAATATTTGTCATTTTAATATGTCATTTTAGGAGAGAGACAGATATAAAATAAATTTTTTTATTTAAAATTTAAATTAAAAAAATCACCCACTTTCTCTATTCCATGATTTTCATTTCTTGTGTTTATCTCTCTCCTAAAATGACATAACTTATATCATTTAAAATGACAAACATCAAACTTTTTTTTTAAATACATATTAGTTTATAGATTACCTGATTAGTATGGTTGGAGTAAGTTCCTTACCACTTGAACCAATGATCGGTGAATATGTGCGATGAAATTTAACTCTTTATTTATAAAAATAGTTTACGTTTAATTAACAAAACCCAATGTTGCCTAGAATATGTAGAACCAATGTGGGTAAAAAAGCAAATGAACATAAGAGAGATTTCATTTTGAGTATTAGATCGCGGACTTCAATTTGATACGTGCATAACCCAATTCAGGATTAAACATAATCCTCTTGACACATTTTATCATAGATTTGTTAAGGCTAGTGACCTAAAAAGCTATTCTAACGATCAAGTAGAGTAGTAATTGTTGCTAACCTAAAACTATCAGAATCTACATGGCAGTTAAACATCATATGACTACAATTCTAGCGTGACTATTTGTACAGTTTGCACATTATCTGCGGTAAACTTGCATTTTCTATTCTCTATTCTAGCTAGTTGTTTTCACCATTTTGTGTTCTGTTCTTGTTTAATGAACTGGACAGGAACTAAAACTACCATTGTAATAATAATGTGTACAATGTTAATTATATTACATTATCATAGTTAATAATTAATTAATTATGATAATTATTTATTAATATCAATGATGTAATTGACTAAGAAACGCTTAATTTAGATGCACTAGTTTATATTCTTTTTGTTTTAAAATAACTTAGTGGCCCACAACTTGGTAAGTCAGCAAAGATTGTTTTCTTGGATCAGTGACCATTGTGCCACTGTTCCCACACAAATTTACCTAAATGCCACGTTCGTGAATTAATTTTCTAAACTGCCACGCAGGCAAGGTCACTTGCAGCAGTAGCGAACTATACATGATAATGTTTCAGGAAGCTGGTGGTGTCAGAGTTCGCTTCTGACACATGCGACCTCTGTTTTTAACTAAGTTCGCCTACCATGTAGGCGATCTTCATTTTTTTTTAATTTGATACTTGTTTTCCACTAAAAATGTGACACATTACAAATTGAGTTCGCCTGTATCAGAAGCGAACTTACCCCATAAATAATACTGTTCACGTGATATTTAGATAAAAAAATTGATTAACGGTGACATTTTGGTCAGTTACGCTTGTTTTCTTCATAACAATCATTTGTGAATGGTGGGTGGCACTTGGCCCCATCATCAAAACATGTGGGCCCATAACGTGCGTATGAGCAGTGTGCACATGACATACTGCCAGTGAGTTTCTATGTTTGGACAAAGTTCATAGCCTCACATAGATGCATGCAGACAATCATACCTCGTTTATCATTGAAGATAAACTATTCATGGCAATTTCACCTACGCACCCACTTGCCTCATTTCACATGCTTTACATTCAACTTTCAACTCAATACCAAATAAGTATCTAAGAGTTTGTCACCTGAAAAGTTTCATTTAAGTTTTGTCCTACCTATATAAATACTCCTTCATTCTTACATGGTTGTTTTTTTTTTTAAATTTGAAGGTGGACCATCATTCTTTATGATAAGAACAAAAATAAAAAAGGCTAAAATACGACGTTATCGTCATTAAAAGTGTATGACATTATACTGGCATATACACCCATTTCTTATTTTACTTGAGGTACTATATTTCATACATGTTTGTTGATACAATAGGGTGTGCATGATAACTTTTTCATAATCATTTTTTTTTTAATTTCTATTCTCGGGAATAGAAATGGACAGAAAACTTATTTGGTAAAATCGGTTTATTTTTTTGTTCCCGGGAAGAACCAGATTAACTTTTGTGCTGGGGACCAGAAAAAAGAATCAGAAAATTTCTGTTTTTTTGTTCTCGGACAAAAAATGTTAAGAATAGAATTTAAATTTTAAATTTGTTTGTAAAGTTGTTTTGTTACTGTTGATAAAACTAGGGAGTTTGTTCCTTATTTAGTTTTTTATATAGGATATTGATCTGATCCTATTTCAGTTATTGGTGTATTTAAATCTATGTAGCACCGACACCGACACGGGACACGTGACACGATACGACACGACACTCCGACACGTTAATTTTAAAAAATGTTAGATCTCGACACGTTAGGACACGTTATGATATTAAATAATATTTTTAATTTATGTAGTGTATATTATATTTAATATTCAATAATTTAACAAAAAAATGAATCTAAACTTATAATATTCATAAATTTTGCAAAGAAACATAAGATATCCGAAATATTTATATTAAACTCAATAAAATGGTAATCGCAATACAACGAATCTAATAACTGAAACTAAAAAATCAACGCAGCGCAACCTTTGAGTTTTTTTTTTAATTTTTATAACGCGTGTTGAAGTGTCGGGGAGTGTCGGAGTGTCCGAGAGTGTCGGGAAGTGTCGGACACGACACGTCAGAGTTTTTGAAGTGTCGGTGCTTCATAGATTTAAACACCTAATTACTTTGTAAACTACAGAATGAAAATACAAGAATTATTTTTGACATGGTATCAAGAGCAAGATTCTGATCCTTGTTTTTTTTTTTCGTTGAATTATCTTTTCCTTTTCTAGCCCAAATCTAGCTGAATATGCCTTCCCAGCTTCCAAGAAGGCTACCCCAAGTGTCCAAGTGATACTTCCAGAGCCAACAGTTATCTGGCCATCAGTAATGTGCAAACCTTCCCTCAGCAGTGACGTAATATAAGGCGCCCTAAAGCAGTATTGCTCAATAAAGGGCTGAGGAGAAACACTTTTTTTAGCAACTTCCCATTTTTTTCACAGAAATCCCTACCCTTTTCCAGCACATCATATCCCACCGCCACACCATTTCCCCAATTTCAATTTCGTATTCTTCTTCCAACCCTCAATGGACCCAATCAGCCCCACCAACACAAATATGCCCTCAGATAAACCAATTCCATTGCCTCCTCCCACCCCAACGCCTCCACCAAACATCATTATCAACCAAGATCACTCATCTCTTCCTATCACCGTAGTTCTTGACGAATCAAATTATCCCCTATGGTCTCAACTCATGGACATGCGAGTTGGAGCCCGCAATAAATCTGATTTTCTCACCGGTGCTAAACCCAAGCCCCCACCTGCTGACCCTTCCTATGAATCGTGGATCACTGACAACAAACGCGTGAAAAGCTGGTTGATTGAGTCCATGTCCCTTAGCCTCATGCAGAGGTTTATCCGTCTGGAGACAACGAGCGAGATATGGGATGCTGCTTCCAAAACCTTCTACGATGGCTCTGACGAATCCTGCTTGTTCGATCTCAACCAACGATCGTTCAACACAAAGCAAAATGGTCGTCCTCTTGCTGTATACTACAACGAACTGTTGGCCATCTTCCAGGAAATTGACCACCGCACCTCCTCCTCCGAGTCGGTTGCTGACCTTCTTCACCAGCATTCTGCCCTCTCTCGATTACGGGTACATATTTTTTTGGCTGGCCTTGATTCTGAATTTGACCCAATCAGAGGAGACATTCTTCGTAAGGACCCTAAACCGGATCTTGAATCCACCTATGCCTATGTCCGCCGTGACCACCAACAACGTCACACGATGGACAAACCCAAACCCTCTAATGAAGCCTCTGCATATGTCAGTCATTCCCCACGCCCAGGACCCCCTCCACACCAGAAATCTCGCCGTGATACTGCTCCATCCCACAAACCTTCTTTTATGTGCTCTCATTGTGGGGAATCCGGCCATTCCAAACAGAGGTGTTATGAATTGATTGGATATCCGGATTGGTGGGATTTCACGAAACGCCCACGAAAAAAGCTTCTCGGAAAGGCCTTCCCTACTCAAGCTGACAGTGAGGAAAAAGCACCTCAAGCCCACATTGTTCAAGCTGGAATCCTTGGTAAGTCATATGCTTTTTCTGCTATTTGTTGGAAATCTTCATGGATAATTGATACTGGGGCTTCAAATCATATGGTTTGGGACCCTCTTTGTTGAGTAACATTGAATCCTGTCCTAAGTCATATATTTCCACTACAAATGGTGGTTGTACTCCTATCACAGGCCAAGGTTGTATCCAATTAACTCCTACTCTGCTTCTTACTTCTGTTCTGATTGTACCCTCCTTAACTTGTAATCTTTTATCTGTCAATCAACTCACATCTGATTTAAATTGCAAAGTTACCTTTGGACCTACTTCTTGTACGTTTCAGGACATTCACCAAAACAGGACGATTGGCTATGGAGTTAAAAATGGAGCTCTTTACTTCCTGGACTGCACACCTGCATTCACTACAACATCCTCATCAGTCTCTGATGCATCTAATAATATATGGCTGTGGCACCGTAGATTAGGACATTTATCATTTGCATATTTGAAAAAATTGTTTCCTCATTTATTTAAGTCAGTGTCTCTTTCTAGTCTTCAATGTTCTGTTTGTAAATTGGCTAAGAGCCACTGTGTTCCTTATCTTCCCAGTATTAATAAAAGTGTCATTCCGTTTCAAGTAGTCCACTCGGATGTTTGGGGACCTGCCAAGGTTCCCTCTATCTCCAAAGCGTTTTACTATGTGACCTTTATTGATGAATGCACACTAATGATTTGGATTTCTCTTTTGAAACATAAAAGTGATGTATTTTCTGCATTCAAAAAATTTCAAATTATGATTCAAACTCAATTTCACTCTTCTGTTCAAATTCTTCAATCCGATAATGGTACGGAATATCTCAACTCCACTTTTTCTACCTTTCTTACCTCCCATGGCATTAAACACCAAACATCTTGTACATATACCCCTCAACAAAATGGACTTGCTGAGCGAAAAAAATAGACAAATTTTAGAGATTGTCCGAGCCTCACTTTTTGGCATGAATGTTCCCAGATATTTTTGGGGAGAGGCAGTCATATCTGTCGCGTACTTAATAAATCGCACCCCTTCAAGTACACTTAATTTCCAAACCCCCCTACAAAAACTTGAATCTTATTTCTCTATACCTCATTCTTCCAATCTTGAACCCCGAACATTTGGCTGTACCGTATATGTACATGTTCCTAAATCTCTCAGAAATAAACTTGATCCCTGTGCCTCTAAATGTATTTTTGTTGGATACTCTGATGTGCAAAAAGGATACAAGTGTTATGATCCTACTAGCCGCAAATTGCATGTATCTCTAAATGTTTCCTTTCATGAAGAAGAACCATTTTACTCAGGGGGAGATCCACAGACTTCTTCTCAGGGGGAGTTACAACATAAATTAGGAGAAGAAGTGTGGACAGAACATTCACTAGAAACTACGAATACTGGGACTGACTTGAATATATCTACTGCTGCTCTGAATGCACCTCAATCTGCAGCAAACCTGAATGCATCTGTTGTTGAAGACCCAAATGCATCTGCTGTTGAAGAGGACAGAGAAGCTGCCAGAGAAGCTGCCAATAGTATAGCTGAAACACAAGATTTAACACCTACACCAAGTCCTGTTGAGGTGGTTGTTCCTGACTCTACTTTACTGAATCATAATGAGATAATCTCTAATCCCCTCTCTTCATCTGTTAACAATATCTCACCCACAAATGAACCACAAATCCGAAAATCACAGAGAGCAACCAAAGGTATTCCTCCTAAAGTGTATGAACCAGACCTCTCTGCCAAAATTAAATATCCAATTGGAAACTATGTCTTAACAGAAAAACTCTCAAAATCATATGCTTTTGCCACCAATCAGTTGTCCAGTGTAGCTATTCCAACAAATGTGCAGGAAGCACTTGAAAACCCAAGATGGAAGGAAGCTATGAATGTAGAAATGGAGGCTCTTCAAAGAAATTCAACCTGGGAATTGGTTCCACTACCACAAGGGAAACACACAATCGGGTGCAAATGGATATTCACATTGAAATTGAAGGCTGATGGAAGCTTAGATAGATACAAGGCCAGACTTGTAGCCAAAGGATATACCCAACGGTTTGGCATTGATTACCAAGAGACTTTCGCACCAGTTGCAAAGCTAAATACTGTCAGAGTCATAATCTCCATTGCAGCAAATCGAAATTGGAGTATAAAACAATATGATGTGAAGAATGCCTTCCTCAATGGTAACCTAGAGGAAGAAGTTTATATGGAGATACCACCAGGAATTGAACAAAGACCAGGAAACCAAGTGTGCAAATTGAAAAAGGCTCTATATGGATTGAAACAATCCCCTAGAGCATGGTTTGGAAGATTCTCCTCGGCTATGAAAGAATTCAATTATAAACAAAGTAATTCAGACCATACTTTGTTTATAAAGCATAAGGCGAAAAAGGTAACCATTTTAATAGTATATGTAGATGATATGGTTGTGACAGGTGATGATGAATGTGAAATGAAAGCCTTAGAGCAATACCTAGCCACTGAATTCGACATGAAGAACCTAGGAGAATTAAAATATTTCCTAGGCATTTAAGTTGCCAGATCTGACCAAGGAATTGCATTGTCACAAAGGAAATATGTCCTAGACTTGCTTGCTGAAACTGGAATGCTGGCTTGCAAACCAGTGGAAACTCCAATTGAGATGAACCATACCTTAGGAATTTATCAGGATCAGATTCCAACCGAGACTGATAAATACCAAAGGCTTGTTGGAAAATTAATTTATTTGGCTCATACTAGGCCTGATATCTCATATACAGTGAGTGTTGTTAGTAGATTCATGCATTCTCCAAGTAAGGATCACATGGATGCAGTACAAAGAATTCTTAGATACTTAAAAGGGACACCTGGAAAGGGACTGCTGTTCTCGAAAAATGGAGAGTCATCAATTGAAGGATATACTGATTCAGACTGGGCTGGAGACAAGACTACAAGACAGTCAACATCAGGCTATTTCACATTTGTTGAAGGAAATCTAGTGACTTGGAAAAGCAAGAAACAAAAGGTAGTAGCCCGTTCAAGTGCAGAAGCAGAATTTAGAGGTATGTCTCAAGGTATCTGTGAATTACTCTGGATTAAAAGTATCTTGAAAGATATTGGAATTGAATACAGTGAACCCATGAAGTTATACTGTGACAATAAGGCTGCAATAGAAATAGCTCATAATCTGGTTCAGCATGACAGGACTAAACATGTGGAAGTTGATAGACATTTTATTAAGGAGAAACTGGATCATATGATTATTCAGTTACCCTTCATACGGTCAGAAAATCAAGTTGCTGATATTCTAACAAAAGTTGTTTCTGGGAAGTCGTTTGATAAAGCAATTACCAAGTTGGGCATGATAAATATAAATGCACCAACTTGAGGGGGAGTGTTAAGAATAGAATTTAAATTTTAAATTTGTTTGTAAAGTTGTTTTTTTACTTTTGATAAAATTAGGGAGTTTGTTCCTTATTTAGTTTTTTATATAGGATATTGATCTTATCCTATTTCGGTTATTGGTGTATTTAAACACCTAATCACTTTGTAAACTACAGAATGAAAATACAAGAATTATTTTTGACAAAAAATGAGAAACATTTATCTCTAATCATTCTCCATCTCTACCATCATCATCATCAACATCATCATCATCACGACCATCGTCCCAACACGACCACCGCCACCATCGTCATCGCCGCTATCGTACCACTAGTACTGTCGTGACCACCCCCACCACCATGATGCCACCGCCACTATCACCACCACCTCCACCTATCATTGCCATCATCATCATTACTGCAATCAACCACCACCACCATCATCGCAACCACTGCCGCCACAGCCATTACCACGCCAGTGCCACCACCACCATCGCCACCACTACCACCACCGCTACCATCACCACAACTGTCACCAACCACCACTATCATTGTTGCAGCCACCATCGACACCGCTGCCGCCACTAACCACCATCATCGTCACAGCCACTACCGTCACCACCACCACCCCCGCCACTATCATCACCACCACCACCACCATTGTCACCTACCACCACCGCAGCCATTGCCGCCACCAACAACCACCACCATTGCCACAGCCACTACTCTCATCACTGCCACCATTACACCACCCCCGCTACTACCATCACCACCACCACCACCGCAGCCACTGTCACCACCGCCATTATCTCCAAGATGCCATCACAACCACCACCACCATGCCACCGCTACCATTATCGCTGCCACCAATGCCACCAACCACCATCCCCACCACCATTGTTGCAGCCACTGCTGTCACCTCCACCACCACAATGCCACCGCTACCACCACCACCACTGTCACCAACCACCATTATCATCGCTGCAGCCACCACCGACATCGTCGCCATCGTCACCAACCACCATCATCACAGCCACTACCGTCACCACTGCCACCATTACACCACCCCCGCTACTACCATCACCACCACCACCGCAGCCACCACCACCACTATCTCCAAGATGCCATCACAACCACCACCACCATGGCACCGCTGCCACCAATGCCACCATCCCCACCACCATTGTTGCAGCCACTGCTGTCACCTCCACCACCACTACCACCACCATAACGCCACCGCTACCACCACCACCACTGTCACCAACCACCATTATCATTGCTGCAGCCACCACCGACATCGTCATTGTCGCCGCCACCAACCACCACACAGCCACTACCGTCATCATCGCCACCATTACACCACCCTCACCACCACCGCCACCACCTCCACCGCCGCAGCCACTACCACCACCACCACCATCTCCATGATGTCATCACAACCACCACCACCACCACCATGCCCCCGCTACCATTGTCGCCGCCACCAATGCCACCAACCATCATCCCTACCACCATTGTCGCAGCCACTGTCGTCACCTCCACCACTATCCTCACCATTACCATCGCCGCCGCCACCATTACCATCGCCATCACGGCAGCCACTGCCGTCACAACAACCACCACCATCATCACCACGTCACTGCCACCGCCGCCGCCGCCACCACCACCATGCCACCCCCATCGCCGCCACCACCACAACCACACCATATGGAAAGGAAAGTCATGATCCGATTTTTTTTATATTTAATAGGAATTATTTTTTATTATATTATTTGTTGTGTTATCAAATGCAATTCTCATTCTCGGAATAAAAATAGAATATGTTATCAAACATATTTTTTCTCAGAAACTGCTCCAAGGAACAGAAATAGAAAAGAATTGTTTTTTTTAATAAACAGTGCTAGGGAATAGAATGGTTGTCATGCACACACTTTCATATACAAACCCACCCAAGACAGTTAGTTAACAAGAGAAATGGCCCGAGAGATTTACTTAATCTATACTTGTGAATTATACCATCCTTTTTCTTTTATTCTTCAATATTAAGAAGTAACCAATGATTGGAAATTTGGAATAGTTAATCCTATATATATATATATATATATATATATATATATATATATGTATGGGAATTACTTTTCTTATGTTACATAAAAAAATTACTTAATCTATACTTGTGAATTATACCATCCTTTTTCTTTTATTCTTCAATATTAAGAAGTAACCAATGATTGGAAATTTGGAATTACTTTTCTTATGTTACATAAAAAAATTACTTAATCTATACTTGTGAATTATACCATCCTTTTTCTTTTATTCTTCAATATTAAGAAGTAACCAATGACTGGAAATTTGGAATAGTTAATCCTATATATATATATATATATATATATATGGGAATTACTTTTCTTATGTTACATAAAAAAATTATTATCTCCTACACTCATATTTTTTAAATGGGTCTCACAAGATTTTTTTTCTTTCACCTTCAACTTTTTTCTCTCTCCTATCTATTGTTTGAGCATGAGATAATACTTCTCTTATGCAACATAAGAGAAGTATTACCCTATATATATAGGAAAAAACTATTCTCATTTTACATGAGATAAGTTTTATCTCCTACACATCATTCGATAACTGTGCCACCTTTTTATTTTATTTTATTTTATTTTTTCAGGTGGTGGAGCACACAAATTTATCTCTATGACATGAGATAACTATCTCCTATAACATGAGGTTAATAAAACCCATATATATATATATATTTTATATATATATATATATATATATATATATATATATATATTGGTAGGATCCTTTGACATCAGTGTCAAATTTGAAATTTGACACCTCATCTGAGAGCCATTAGATTAAAAAAGATCAATGGTGTCACATGCTTGCAGATCAAAGTCGTTGATCTTTTTTTGTCTAACGGCTCTCAGATGAGGTATCAAATTTCAAATTTGACACTGGTGTCACAGGATCCTACCTCATATATATATATATGTGTGTGTGTGTGTGTGTGTGTGTGTGTGTGTGTGTGTGTGTGTGTGTGTGTGTGTGTATATGTGTGTGTGTGTGTCCGCCATTTTACGTACAACAATGACAGGTGTATGATTATGATTCTCCATATTTAATACTTTCACGTATATATATGACAAGTATTTGACTGCTACACATATAGCAGCTGCAGAAATGTAATCCCCTATATACACACACACACATACACATATATATATATATATCTGTTATACAATCATTTGACACCGATCATTTGATATATTTGCAGTAGTCAAATGAGTGTGACCCAATAAATCTTAACCGTTGATTTTCGGCAATCTAATGAGTATTATTTAGGAACGAGATCATTTGATAAAGGTGTCAAAAAAATTTAGTTTGACACCAAAGTTAACCATTGATTTTTGCCAATATTGTGGTTATAAATTATTAAAAAATTATAATTAATTAATAAGTATGACCCAATAAATTGTAACTGTTAGATTCAAGAAAATCAAAAGTTAAGATTTGATGTCAAACTTTTTAATTTCATACTGATATCAAACAATCCCCCCTATAATTTATTGAAAATTAATAATTAATTAATAAGTCTAATCCAATAAATTATAATCGTTAGATTTACGGATTCAACAGTTAAGATTTGGTGTCAATTTTTTTAGTTTAATACAGGTGTCAAAGGATCTTGCATATATATATATATATATATATATATATATATATATATATATATATATATATATATATATATATATATGGAAAAATTGTTTGTAAAGTGACTGCACCTAAAGATTGGTGTGGTTCACTATGTACTTCCGGGAGTCCATAGTTGACTGCACCAATTATTAGGTGCAGTTACTGTACATCGGCTAAACCCATATATATGTTTCGATAAAATTTATCTACAATTTGAACTTAATTAAAATATCAATTTATATATTTTACTAATTAAATTTAGTCTTGTAAATGATGATCACGTTAACTATTTTATATTAATATCTCTAGCAAGTATTAAAAGATTCATCTTCTAATAGCATACAATTTTTTTTAATAAAATAAAGAGGAAAACCCATTTTGGATCCCTAACAAAAAAATATAGTCTTCACTTTAGTTTTTTAATTGGTCCTTATGAAATTCAAAGTGGATGTTTTAGTCCTTTTGAGGGACTAATATGATTCTTTTTTTGAATTTGTCTGAAATCACAATTTCAACTAAATGAATCTATTTTAAATTTCTTAGAGACATCGGGACTAATCTTTTTAATAAAAAATTTAAGTGGGATCGTGATTTTTGTAACTTTACTCTAAAATAAATGAAGTGAGATTTGAATGTACCGAGACCTTGCTGCCATCGAATCGATTCTTCCTTTGTTCATGAACTCATTATTATGTCTCTATATTATTGGGTTCATAATGAATTATTGAAACATGACAAATTTTGGTGGGGCAGGGATTCTATTCCTTTTAAGAGAGTCCCATCGATCACTTGTGTACGGAGGTGTCGAAATTTAGAGAGACCGAGATGAAAAATTGAGTATAAAAAAAAAAAAAAAAAACAATTAAGTACATTATAATAACAAGTACACCCCATGTGGAGAATTTAAGGATTAAGTTGATGAGTTTTAATTTTCTCACGGAGCTATAGACACGTATCGTGTGAGGTCCATATCTATTAAAAAAATAAAAAAATAAAAGAAAATATTGCACGAAAATCGAAGGGTCACTAGTAGGAGAAAATAATTCTTTTACGACATGAGAAAATATTTTCCCTAAGTTGATACGGGTAAAATTCACAGGTGAAAAAGAAAAATAGATAAAGTGAAGACTTTACAATTGCAAAACTCATGAACTTATTGTCAGGTTTTGGGTTGATGTAATTTGTAATTTGTTAATATGGTTTCTCTTTTGATCAGTTCATTAAAAATATTTTTTCTTAATATCTTAGACTCTTAAATTTTGACAGTAAGGTTAGAGTATAATGAAGTAAAAAAAAACTTCTTTATATTGGCTAATTTGTTTGGGTCCATTTTGTTCGGTTTGAACACCAAAGGTAGATTCGGTTCGTTAGTGTATTGGCTAATCTGAATGAACTTAATTCCTTCTAATAGTATTATCCTTCTATTTGTAGATGTTTAGTTTAGCAGTTATTATCAATGAAGAATATGGAGCAGTTATTGAAGTGGTAGATAATTTAGCAATTGTCTAAATTGTGATTTTAGCAATGTGGACTCATATTATTTCGGCCATAGAGGCATTGGGCCAACACGAGTTATACTTGGATGGACCTATCTAGGTTTCTGATCGGATCAAATATGGTAGGGATAACTCAATATGTATTAAGTCCAAAGCACACATGGTTGAGGATTTTCTGGTAGTTTATGGCCTGGGCCTGATATTGCTGTTGGGGTGAGCTTGAGCTCTCGGTCCTTCGTCTTTCACGTTGCACCAGATGAGGATATCTGCGAAGACACTCTGATGCTTAAGTCAGTATCAGAGGCAGGTGTTTATGATATGAAAGTAAAGGATGATCGTACCTTGGTGGTACATAGTGTGTTTATATAGTAGTTGAGATGTGTGCTTGGAGGATGCCTTTCTTCATGTGAAGGCAAAGGTTCCTAGGTGCCAACGTAGTGTAGCTGTCATGGTTTAAATTTTGAGGAGCTTGCCGCCATGGTGTCTAGTAGTAGAGTTATGGCGAGCTGGAGCTGTCCGTTGCTTACTGGTATGTGGCGCGGTGGTATTGCCACTACAAAAAATTACACTTTTTGTGATGACAAAAATTGTCACCGAAGAATATAAAAATCGTCACAAGAACACTTTTGTGACGATATTTTATTTCGTCAACTTTCGTTACTAATGCTAATGTCACTGTTAAATCAGTGACGATATTTTTTGATGACACTATAAAAGGTATTTATTGTGATAAAAAATTATGTCACGAATATTTGTAAATAATAATGATGCAAATAATTTGTCACAAATATTTACAACATTAGTGATGATTTAATTGTCACATTATAATAATAACTATAATGACAAATTATTTGTCACTATTATTTTAGAAATAGTGACGAAATTTTTGGTCACTGTTATAAATTTCTTAAAATGATTTATAATTCTTATTATTCAAATTTATTTGGAATTGTGACTAAAATAGTAGCTGTAGACAGAAATAATAACAATTGTTATTTAGAAAAATAAACCTTCAAATAATTCAAATCTAATATTTAAAAATAAATTATCCATTACATATATTTACTTACAACAACAACAAAAATATTCAACAAAGCTCCCAAATTTAAATACCTATAAATCAGTGACAACAAACACTGAAGAATTCTTAAAAAAAAAAAATGCCTAAAATGATATTAAAACAATCGTAACTTGAAGGATCTTGGTCCTGCAAATACAAAAAAGAAAAAATATTAATCATAATAAAAAATAACCAATAATTCTTTTTAAATGTAATCTAACAATAACATGTTATAGTAGAGATAATAATAAAATCGAATTCTAATAACAAAAAAAACTTACCTTGTTATTAGGAACTAAACAATCCATTGAATGATAATCCTCCCAATATGCTCACCTAAAATAAAATAAAAAATTAGAACTTTAGCAACTCCATTAATAATATTATAGATTTTTTAATAGAAAAACATATTGCAAGACTACCTTTATCAACTTCAACTTGTTCTTCATGGATAGTTTTGGAGGCAATACAAGCATCATTAGGTTGGGAGTCACTTACTTCTTTTTCAAGAAGAGGGGATAAACGTTGATCTATTTTTAGAATCCAGTCTCAGTGATTTCACCATCTACCAATTACAAAAATTAAACACAAAAATCCAAATAAAATTAAATCATTTAATAAATATAAAGAATATTTCAGAAATAATAACAAACTCAAATTTTTTTTCTTTTGCAATTTGAAGATAAAAAAGAATATCACGACATTCATACTCCCATCGGAAAAGAGAAAGGAACATACAGGTGATAGGAGAGGTGAACTATTGGTCAAAAAAATTAAAAAAAATTAAATAAAAAGTAAAAGTAAAACAAGAGTTGAACTAAGTAAACCTTGTCGTTCTTTACCAGGTTCTAGAAAAAGAAGAGGCAAAACCATATATTATATTTCAGATTTTTTAAAGTGAAAAAAACTTACACCATTAAAGGCAAAGAAGGTGTGAAAAAACTTACCTTTAATTCAGCAAAGACTATTTAAAATCTCTAACAAAGATTATTTCAAATCTCCAACCAAAAAGCTTGCTCTCTTTTTGATATCTTGTTTAAGAACCCAACCAAAAGACACGCTCACGAAGTTTTTTGAGAATTGACGTCCTTTGTTTTTTGTTGAATATGCTAGAAGTGATAGTGGATTTACTATTCTGATATGTAGTTGAAGTTACTATGGTGAAATCACAAGATATTCACGTAACTTGATTTCCGTGTTTTACGTTTCAATCACTATTATTTTTTTAAATTTAAATGATTCACTGTTAGTTGAATTGTGAAACGTGCATCACTTACTTGAATTTGTTTTCACTTGAATATTGTTTTCGTAGAACGTGCCATAGCCATAACTATTGGTTAGTATTTCGTGGCGTGAAATTAGCAATTTGAAACAATTAGGAGATTTTTATTTTTATTTTATAAGTGAGAACTTTTTAAAATTGGTATTGGGATGTGTGAGGGAGCATATGTGTTACAGACAAAATATCTATAGACTATCATTATATCTCTAGTTTTTAGTATAATTTTTTGGTTTTGTTAAGGATTTCTCTATTAATTGTTAACAAAATAAAAATTAAAAAGTATGGAAACAAAAATTAATTTTTTTACCTTTTAAATATATTAAACGTTTTATTTTTTTCTTTAAGGTTTTCATTTTTTAGTATTATTGTTATCTAGATATATTCAATCATAATATGGTTGTTGTTTTTTTTTATAACATATAATATGGTTGTTTTATCAATAGATATATTTGTTGTTTCAAAATATAAATATATTTTTTGAAGAGAGATATTTTTACTACCAAAATCTTCAATATATATATATATATATATATATATATAATACTTATTATTGTCTAATAAACAATAATTAAGATATATACATCAATTCTGATTTTATCAAGTCCGATTTATCAATTCCAATTTTTAAGAAAGATTATAAACTGTAAAAGTATTGTTATATATGCACTCAAAGCATTTGCATAGATAATATCGTTGTTTCAGTAAAAGAAGATAAATCATGTACTTCGTAAAATCGTAGGGATGATGAAAAAAAATCTAAAATATTTCAAAGTAGAAAATATTTCTGAATTCCTCTATACATAATTAGGAAATAATTTCATGTACAAGTGAATAAGAAGTTTTCATATAGTATAATATAATATTAATGACAAAGATTAATTTTTGTCCCTAATACTTTTTTTTATAATAGTAGTGAGAAGATTCTCACCATTATCAATATATTGATATTAAATATTTGTGACGAATAATTTTAGACATAAATGTTTCAAATCATTACTGAAGTATTTTTTGTGAGTTAATAACAAAAAATGATTGATAAGTTTTATAATTGTCAATATTATGATATAAAATTAATGATAACTTACAATTTTGTCACTATTACTTTTTTTTTTTTGCATCTTTAAAATTTTATATCAATGAGGATATGATTATGTGAAAATAGTGTTTTAATTAATAATTTTTATTAGTGATGAATTATTTGTTATAAATATATATTTGTCACTATTAATGAAATTCTAGTTACAAATTATCATTTTGTCACAATTAAAAAAATTATAGTGACAAAATAAAATTTGGCCACGAATAATATATTATTAGTGATGAAATATTTGTGATAAATATATATTTGTCACTATTAATGAAATTATAGTGACTTATATCATAATTTAATTATAGTGACATAATTAAAAATAATTATAGTGACAAAATAAAATTTTTGTCACAAATAATATATTATTAGTGACCAATTATATATTCATCACTAAATTTTTGTCACATAGGGTCATCGCGTCCATGCCCCTTGCCGCGATAGGGTCATCGCGTCCATGCCCGCCCTTTATACCTCGTTTGGAGTACTTAATGAGTTTGGGCCTTCATGAGTTATTGGGCCCTGCTTGGGTCTTTACATTATATCCGGATCAGTTCCTAACCCAGAACACATTCAAACATTTTTTAAGATAGGTATCATCCTCTTGTTCGCCATTTTTGAGTATTTTTCCATGTCTGAGTTGTTAGTATGGTGCTTTCTTAAGTGCTCGGTCTCTATGATTTTGATGGGCAAAAGAAATATTCAACTTTTTCCACACAAAATATATTCAACTTTATACTATTTGTGTTAAGGTACAATATTTTAAGATTTTATACTATCTGTGTTAGTTCTTAATAATAAAAATGATAATATTTAAGTAAGGACAATGTTATTATAAAAAAAAAAGCCGAACCCTATGTTAATGGGTCATTCACATATATTGAATAAGAATAAGTTGATCAGTTACATTTTCGTACCTAATCTCTCTCTCTCTCTCTCCTTCTGCTTCTTTTTTTAAGATATGGAAATTTTTGGAAAAAGGTAACTTGTGGTTACACTTTACTAACATCTACAACCTTTCTTTGTTTTTTACAATTTGTATTTTTAAATAACAAAAAGTTATGTCATTTTAAGAGAGAGATGAACACATAATAAATTTTTTTATTTAAATTTTAAATTAAAAAATCACTCACTTTCTCTCTCCCATGATTTCCATTTTCTGTGTTTATCTCTCTCCTAAAATGACATAACTTTATGTCATTTAAAAAGACAAACATTTTTCCCTTATTTTATATATATATATATATATATATATATATATATATATATATATATATAATTTATTTTTTATACCAATATAGAATAAGAAATCTTACCTATAAATCAAAATTGTTAAATATAAATAAAATGAACTATGAAAATTAAAAAATGATTTATATTGATATAAAATGATCTTATATATATATATATATATATATATATATATGTCTCTCGTATTATAGGAGATAAAATTATCTTCTATATACATATAAAAGTGTATATAATCCATGTGAAGTCATGTAAAAAAAATGCATTTCACACACTTTTATATGTGTATAAAAAATGAGAAATGATCCATTTACAAACTCTTTTTACAAATTACACACCGGTCATATATTCTTGATTGAAGTATGAACCGTTATACTTAGTATAATTTATAAGAGTTTGTATATATAACCTTCCTCGTAAAAAAATAAAATTATTTCTTATAGTATGAAATACAATAAACTCTGTGTATATATAACGGGTTTTATAAGAGTTATGTTGTAAGAAAAGTGATTGTGTTATATTATAGAGATTCATTTTACATGCTGAAATTTTTTTTTTGCTGCAGGCCCCACAAAATATTATTTGTATAAGAAATTTGTTATAGTCATATTAAATAATAGATAATAAACCTATATATAAAATGGATCCACTAGTACTAAGGAATATTATCCAGCAGCGAAAGAAGTGGTCCATGATAAATAATTTACTAATAGTATCTGTATAATTGGGCCAAAAGACAGATTATAATGCAATGTTGGTCCTGTCCTGCTACAGCATAACGTGTAAGGCAAAGACAAGACAGTATCAGCACTCAGCAGGCGTGGCCATTTCTTTTTGGTCTTTGCGATGCTTCTAAAATGTACTTTGCATTTACGGATTCGAATCTGTTCTGTATAATTTAACACTATTGTAATAATTCAAGTTAAGACAAGAATTCTAAATGAGTTTTATTCTTCTTTTTGATACAAAAGTTTTACTTGTTATTTAATCTGGGAGGTTATATTTATAAATTTTTTGTTAACAACGAAGAGTGTATAACTAGTCATACTTAGTGTAATTTGTAAAAAGAATTTATTCTACTTTAATTTTATATATATATATATAAAAAATGTTTCACATAGAAAAAGAATATGATTTTTTTAGGAACATGACAAGTTATAAATTTAAATAAAAACATCCCCTATTTAAGTGGAATATATGTCTTTTACTTTTCTATTTCTCTCTTAATTATTACCACAGAATGGCAAAGACACAAAATGAGATCTTGAAAATAGGACACAGGCCCGAGTAAGAAGGAATTCAACTCTAAATTTAATTTCTTTAATAAAATCTAGGATGCACAATAAGACATAAAATGCAAATAATAAATACTAATACAGTACAAAAATTAAAGCAGAATATTTTTCCAAAAACAAAAATTACTATTTAGATATTTTAATATAATAATATATAGTTTTATTTTTTCACTGACAATTCATTGCTTACCTAAATAATATTATATGCACCACCAAAGAATAATAATATTATGCACACATTGTCAACTATTATGCACACAATTTAATAATCATGAGATTCTTGTCAAATACAACACCATAATTATAGAAATAAAGTATTTCATTTTTTTTTTCAAAATCTTTTAGTTCTCCATTTGTCATCATTACCAATAATAGTAACATGGCACTAACTTTTTATTAATTTATAATTTCTTTGATAATAGTCCATATTGTGATTGTCAAAAGGCTTTTGAATACACCAAATAATAATATCTCAGTTGGGACAGATTAGAATGAGAATATATATTTGATTCCCTTTAATATTATTTTGAGAGTAATTTGAAATCTTAATTTCAAAATTCGTTCTAAATCGAACTAATTACAATATAATAAGTGGATTGGAATATTTAAAAAAAGCTTATGAATACGAGTGACGTTGGATGAAACTCTTTCAAGAATATTCGAATTAAAAATGAATTAAAAAACGTAGTTATTATTATTACATCAGTCATTAAATGAATCTATCTCTGAATCAGTGTTTTTTTTTTTTTTTCGCTTTTTTTTCTTTCTCTTATATATCTGTGTGTGGCTGTTGCATGGGTTCTATGACTTATTGACCTTTGTTGATAATTGATTATTCATGGACGGGAATTCGGGTTCGGATACGACGAGGCCGCTGCTGGCCAAGAATGATCGGAGCTCCGCCGAACACGGTGGTTGGAGAGACCGAATCACTCGCCGGAACTCTGTTAACTCTCTCAGAGCCGGCTTCCTGTCCAAGCTTCCCGATAAGGTCCGTTCTGGCCTTGACTCTGAGTCTCCTTTCGATCTTGATCTCTCCACCGCCACCGCCTTAAGCCAAGGTCTCTCTCTATATATATATATATGTGTATGTATATGCATGAAGTTGAATCTTGAACACTTAAGGTCATATGATTGGTGTTTAATCTTGCACATAATAATTTTATCAGAAATCAATTATTAAATTGAAATTGTGTTACACATAGCATGCTCATAAAATCTCACATCCATTAATGTGATATATATATATATATATATATATATATATATATATATATATATATATATATATATATATATATGTGAATCCTTTGTACAGTGGTATCAAATTTGAAATTTGATAGTTCATCTGAAAGTTATTAGATAAAAAAATATCAATTGCTCTGAATTGTAAGCATATGACACCATTGATATTTTTTGATTTAATGGCTCTCGGATGAGGTGTATCAATGGCTCTGAATTGTAAGCATGTGACACCATTGATATTGATATATTTTTTGATCTAATGGTTGTTGGATGAGGTGTCAAATTTTAAATTTGACACTGATGTCAAAGGATATATAGAGAGAGAGAATATCGCTAATGTTTTGATACCAGAATTTTCTGTTTAGCATTATGTTAAGAATTATACTCTTTCCTGCAATATATCTCTATTTGATACATTGATAACAGAATTAGAGTTAGTAATGGGACAATGTTCAATCAATAACAGAGGAATTAATTTAAGTCGAAGTGTGTTACAATTTCAATTTGTGCATATATGTCCTTGAACTAATGTGTTTCGATGTTTATAGGAGAGAAAGAATACTATGAAAGACAATTTGCTACTCTAAAATCATTTGAGGAAGTGGACTCTGTGGTGTCATCTGACTGTGTTGTTGAGGATGACGATGAGGAACAGATTCAGCAAGAAAGAGCAATGAAGATCTCTAATTATTCGAATATAGTTTTGTTGATATTAAAGGTGATATTTCATTTGATGTTTCTATGTATTCATTTATCACACTCTAAGGAACTGTTCTGACTAGAATTGTACTTTGTGATGTAACAATATGCACATCCATATATAGATTTATGCCACATTAAGGAGTGGGTCAATAGCTATTGCAGCATCAACTTTGGACTCTCTACTTGATCTTATGGCTGGTGGCATACTTTGGTTCACTCACGTTGCAATGAAGAATATAAATATCTACAAATACCCAATTGGAAAGCTGAGGGTGCAGCCTGTAGGCATAATTATCTTTGCTGCTGTCATGGCAACACTTGGTGCGTGTCAAACTGACTTAAACTATTCCTACCATCCACATTGTTCATTCTGTTGTTACTCAAGTGTTTATATCATAAGCGTTTCCTCCTCCTGAGAAATGAAAGCTACAAAATCTGTTTCATTTAAATAAGATTTGTATCAAAATTTCTTTGTCTTTTTTCTTTGAGTTGAAAGATGCCTGATTCAGATTACAATGGTGGTTCTGTTTATTCATTGAACCATAAATCAGAAGATCCTGGTATGAGAAAGAATGGTGTCTGTATCTGCCCCAAGTTTTAATACTGTTAGAGAAGTATATATAACAGCATAATTTTTTGAGTTGAATTGGTTCTTTACATGGTGTTAGAGCCTCAGTGTCCTGAGTACCCCCCACTTTCTCTTGTGGAATTTCTTAGCACAGGTAGGTGAGCCTGTGTATTGTCCACCCTTTAAGCCCAGTGAGATTTTGTGTGAGGGAGCACATTAGAAATATATAAAACCATTATTGTAGTTTCACCCACCAGCTTAAACTTTTGGGTTGAATTGGTTCTTTACAAATATTTTAGATAGCTTGTTTTTTGCCTCAAAAAATTGACAACACAGAACTTTTTGTCATACTAGAATGAGAGAACTTGAACTTAATTTGTTAATGAAGTGCTGGATACAATGAATACTTCAACCTATCGAAATAT